>JANHZU010005601.1:57012-73296 GCA_032468055.1 Acrochordus granulatus | reverse complement strand
GGAGTGTTATGTGTCAGGTGCTTGTGCTTGTGCTTTTCAGTTCTAAAGTCCCAAAGTTCTTTAACTTCTCCGTTTTTTATTGCTTTGTCTATTTAGGGGCCCCACCAGTTATTCCTCACAGACAAATGGTTTTTCTTGTGGATATTCCAGTGTACTATTTGTTGCTACTTTGCCATGTTATTTGTAATCAGTCCGTGTGATCTTCTTGCAGCAGTTGACTAGGTGGTCCATTATTTCTTCAGCTTCTTTGCAGAAGCAGTGTTTGCTATCTGTTTCCCTTTTCTCAATTCTGGCTTTCTATGCAGTTGTTCTTAACACTTGGTCTTGTGCAGTCAGAATTAGCCCATCTATCTCTTTCTTCAATTTTCCTGCTCTTAGTCATTGCCAGGACTTGTTATTTGCTTTGCTTGCTATTTTTTAATATATTTGCCATTTAATGCTTTGCCTTGTGATGTCTCTTCTATTTTTCATTTAGTCTTTCTTGTAGGCTATTTTAGTCTCTCCAGTATTTAGTAAGCCTTCATGATGTACTAGCTTCAATGCAGTCTGGAATTTGAGTCATGGCAACTGGACATTTTTCTTGTTGGTCTGAGATATTTCACTGCTTATTCAAACAATTTCCGCAGTCTGAGAAAAAAGTTGGTTAGGGAACCCCATATATGTCAGTGGCTACATTTCTCACTTAACCAGGTTAGGCTCATTAGATGGACAACAGGAGATGTGAACAGATAGAGAATCTTTGGGATATACGTGTTTGACTCCTAAATCCTTTACTCATCCCAAATGGGTTGTTAAGTGTGGCCTCTCTGGTGAACTTATGAAGTGATCTTAAACTTCCTGGGGATTAATGAAACAGCAGAATGAAAAATGGGGAAAGTCTGAGGCCTCTACCTCTACTGAGGGAAGGATTTTCCACTTTGGCATAAATGGATTCCCTCACTCCACTCTCAAACCATATATCTTCTTTGTCCGAAATGTGAACACAATTGTCCTCAATTTAGTGTTCTTTTAGATGAAGGTAAACTGCTGATTCTGGTCCTGTGGTGTTACTTCTCCTGTGCTGGGCCATCCTCTTGTGTAAAGCTGTCTGATTTCTCCAGTGTAGAGCTCTGAGCACTCCTCACTTCACTGGATAGCATATACTACTTTGCTCTAGTTTTGGTGTTTGATCTTTAGAGTGTACAAGCCTCTGTCTTAGTGTGTTGATGAGTTTGAAAAACATAGGTATGTGGTGTTTTCTGAATATCTGCTTGAACTTCTTTGACGCACCAACCATGAAAGGAATGACAAGGTTCTTTCATTGACTCTCAGCTCTGTCTGCCATTCTTTTGTTGGATCTAGATGTTGATTTAATAAAGTCCTAATTTGGATACCCACAAGCCTTAAGAGCTGTCCTCAGGTCTTTGTTTTCTTTCTTTTTGGCATCCCTGGAGGTGGGGATGGTTTCTGCCCTCTGATGTAGTGTCCTGATGACTCCTAGTTTGTGTTGAAGTGGATGGTGGGAGTCAAACAGCAGGTATTGGTCTCTGTGTGGGTGTTTCCTGTAGATCTCTGTTTCATCTATTACATGTGCAATACACACACCTATTGGTCTGTATGTATGGGTTTCCTGTAGATCTCTGTTTCATCTATTACATGGCTGGTGTGTTAGAAAAGTTAAAGCAGATATTTGGAAAATACCACATACCTGTGTTTTTCAAACCTACCAACACACTGAGATAGAGGCTTGTACACCCGAAACATCAAACACTAAAACATAAGAAAAGCAATGTTGTATACAGTATACTATCCAGTGAAGTGAGGAGTTTTCAGAGCCCTACCCTGGAGAAACCACACAGCCTTTACACAAGAGGATGGCCCAGCACAGGACCAGAATCAGCACTTTGCTTTCATCTAAAAAAAAAGGACACTAATTTGAGGAAAATAATGTTCACATTTTGGACAAAGAAGATAGGTGGTTTGAGAGAGGAATGAAGGAATCCATCTATGCCAAAGTGGAAAATCCTTCCCTCGATAGAGGTGGAGGCCTCAGAACAACTTGTCCCCCATTTTTCATGATGCTGTTTCATTAATCCCGAAGAAGATTAAGATCACTTCACAAATTTTACCAGGGAGGCCACATGTAATGGCACACTTGGGGATGAGTAAGGGATTTAGGAGTCAAACATCTACATCCCAAAGATTCTCTACCTATTCATATATTGTCCATCTAACGAGCCTAATCAGGTTACATGAGAAATGTAGCCACCCTGGAAGACATATATGGGATCCCCTAACCAACCTTTTTCTCAGACTGCAGAAGCTGCTTGGATAAGTAGCAAAACATCTCGAACCAATAAGAAAAGAAGTTCCAGTTGCCATGACTCAACCTCCAGACAATTCTACCTGGATGACTGAGAATCTTCATCTACATAGCTTCAATGAAATTTCTTCACAGCTATTCCAGCTGTGTATCTAATGACACGAATTGCCCAGGTATAATTTGAGTTTTAATATTTTCTTCATTCTCATGATATATTCATTCCTAACCTTCTTCTTGACTTCAGTATGCTTGATGTTGTCTGCTTGAAGGATGCCCAGGTATTTGTAGTGATCTTCTTCATTCAGACTCTTGATGTTATTTCCACAGGGCATTTTAATTCCCTCAGTTTTCATTATGTTTGCCCTGTTGATGTTAAGGGTGATGCATTTGTCCAGTCCAAATCCATAGCAATATTTTGGTTGTATCTATCAACTGTGTTGAGCAGCAATTCTATTTCAGATGGTCTTTTTCTGTGCAGTTCCAGACAAGGGCCAATCCTTTGATGGCTACAAATTCTAAATTCTGGACAAGGAAGAAGATTGGATGGCTAGGGGTATCAAAAATCCATTTATGTAAACACATTAAATTCTTCTCTTAACAGAGGGGATGGAATTAGATCTCAATTAATTTCTGTTTGCAATATAGTTCTGGCACATCTCCCTAAACAATTATTACCTCATTCTGATGTGTATCCTGTTTGACCCTGAGGGGCAGAATTAGCCTCTATATCTCTAAGTTTTTATTGTTGAGCCTTCATTATCTTGTTAGCTTGCTATGTGAGAAAGTTTTTATTGTCTTGCAAACTGCCATGTGAGAAATCTATAAATTCTTGCTATCTCTCTCCATTCCACTCTGAATTGATAACATTCCCTAGATGGGGAACAAAATGTCTTCTTATTAATTCCATCAAATAATAAAAGTTCGGTTGCCTTTTTTGAGAAAGTTTTTTTGCAGTTTTTATTTTGATGGAGGAATCATTGTAATTTGAAACTTGAAAATTTCCTTTCTTGATATTAATATCTCCTAATGTATCCCCATTGATCAGCAACTATGTCTTCTACTATTCTACAACAGAATAAGGTTGCCATTGATCTTTGCACAAAGCTTCTGATGTTTCTACTGACTCTTGTTATTTCTAGACACTTCATTATCCAGTTATGAGGCAGGGAGTCAAATGCCTTCTTGTAAGTCATTCAGGTTAGTCCTCTTTCAGTTTTCCAAAATTATCTTGTCAGTTAGGAGCTGATCTTTTGTTCCTTTAGTATTTGAACAGTTTTCTTTCTGCTCAGATGGATAAGGCTTGTTTTCAACTGGATGCTGATCTTCCATTTTGTGATTCACTGTTTGGCTTTTTTCCTTCTTTGTTGATTTTACATCCAAAGTATTCAGTTATAACTTCAACTATGCTGTACATTAGAGTAGTTGGTTTATTTTGCTTATATTTGATATTGTATTGACATCTTTTAATACTTGTGCCAGCAAATTTTTGTAACAAGCTTCAATATAGGCAACCTTATTCTGTTGTTTTTGCACTGTTCTAAAAGCTCAGGGGGGGTTTTCAATTCCTCTTTTTCTAGTTAGAAAGTTTTTTTTTTCTAGGGAGAAGGCAGAAGAGAAAGTACCTGGTTTAGGAATTGAAAACAATTCAATAGTTATGCTGAGTTCCTCTACTACCAACTCCCTCTGCTTTGCTTCTACAGTCTGAATTATTTCTGGCTTTGATTTATTTGCCTTAGTAGATCTTTGCCATTCTTTCAGTTCTACTCCTATCAATACTTTATATTATAAATCTACATTGAACAACTTGTCTCTGTTCTATTATTTCTGTGCATTCTTTTCAGGTATCTTCTTCTCATTGGATCTGTTCTGTAATAACATATAATTACTTATTTGTTTTCAGTCTTTATTTGCAACACATATTTTTACTTTTGTATATTTGTGACGGGTATACACATTTTCTTCCAGTAGTCCTGCAGCTGTTGACACTGGTTATTCATCCAACAGTCCTGAGTTCTGTAGTCCATTTGTCACCAGATATCCAGGAACCCCAACACTAGCATGGTCCTTGTTGACTCAGTTGACAATTGATCTGGTATGGGTTTCTGTAAATTACTTCTCACATATTGTTTATGGGAGAGACACTTTTCATCTGGCTCCTCTGATGAGACCTGTCCAGTATGGTTGAATCTCTGGCATAATTCTGATCCTCTTTGGAGCACATAAGCCCCAGAACCATGTCAAGGAATTCTTATTATTTAGAAAACTTGATGATATTCAGATGTTTTTATTGAATCTTGAAGCATAGGCAAACTGTCTATATTGCTAAGAAATTTTTAAAAAATCTATAATTACTTAATCATTCTGAGAGATAATCTTTTGTGTAGTCCATATTTTCAACAACTTTCTGAATTGTGTATTATTTTCCAGAAAACCTTTTAAAATTTTTAGCACATTGCAATCACGCAGTAAACTTTGTGGAAGGCAGTTTGTCAATTGCAATTTGATATTTCCTAATAATAAGCTTTTTGAGTGATTTATCCATTAAAACCCCTTCTGACTCAGATAAAAAAATCAGTGAAAAATTATTGCCTGCTATTTTCTAAACCTGTAGGATAAAAAACAGTGATTATTTTATTAGCTCTCTGTAATTGTTGATTATGTGTGTTCTTTCCTCATATCTAGGAGATAAGTACTGGGTTTTTAAAGAAGTGACAGCAGAACCAGGGTACCCGCACAGCCTAGTGGAGTTGGGCAGTTGTCTTCCCCGGGAAGGGATTGACACAGCTTTACGGTGGGAACCTGTAGGCAAAACATACTTCTTCAAAGGAGACAGATACTGGAGGTACAATGAAGACAAGAGAGCAACAGATCCAGGCTACCCCAAGCCAATCACTGTGTGGAAAGGGATTCCACAAGCTCCACAAGGGGCTTTTGTCAGCAAAGAAGGCTGTGAGTATAAACATGTGGCATTTGGTTCAGTAGCACTTAATGTCTAATTTTTTTTGGCTAAGGACAGCATTTGAATTGCTGTGACTGAGAAGTCATAAGAGTGCAGAGACACATGCTTATAAGGAGATGCCTGCCCAGGCAATACCTATTTTGTTTCTGGAAATTTGGTTAGGCTTCTGATTCACTGAATCCTGTATTTCAGTTACATTGAATTGATTCTATCAGTGAGGTTTCCTCTGACCTTAAACAATAAATGGATGCTTATTTCTATCCTCATTTCCCAAATTCTTTCTCATGTAAATGAAGCTAATATAATTTTCTTTGTGTAAAAAAAACTTAGTTTTTTTACTCTTTCTTCTGAAGTATGGCTAATCTTGCCATATACTGTACACAATTCTCTTGTTACCTCTGCTCATTAGTATGCAGATTTTCTATGCCCTGGCTGCAGCAAAGCATTTGACAAAATACTCCATGACATGCTGATTAATGTGACAAGCTAGTAAAGTGTGTGCTGGATTGTAGGACAATTAATTGGAATTGAAAACTATATTGTATTCCAAACTGTGTTCAAACTTGTATTCAAAAAGTGTTCAGGAATAATTTTTCATTACTTGGAGAGATGTATTAAGTGGAATGTCACAAGAATCAGTTTGGGATTATCTATTTTTAGTATTTTATTATTTGCTTGAAGAGATGACAAAATACCAGATTTGCAGATGATACAGTATTGATTACAGCAGCTAATAGTTTAGGAGAGGCAAAATGATTAAGATTATGCTGATAGATGTAAGAAATGGGCTGAAAGTAAAAATAAATCTTAAAAAGACAAGTAAAAAATTCTTCATTTAGGAAGAAAACTCAGGTGCAAATGTGTACAATGAGGGATACTTGCCTTGCTAACAATACTTACAGAAAATCTTGGAATTATATTGATTGCAGATGAATATGAGCCAACAGTATAATGTGGCTTGTAAATAAGGCAATGCAATTTTAGATTGTATCAAAGAAATACGATTTCCAAATCATAAGAAGTAATAATTACACTCTGTTCTGTTTATTGGACACTTCAAACCTGTGTCTAATTCTGGACAGCAATTTGTCTGAGAAGCTTTAATTTGGATTCCTATATGCAGTGGCCTAAATTGATTCCAACTCTGTTATTCCAATAGTTTGTGAATAATCTGTTTGTTTTTTTTAGTTTATACTTACTTTTACAAAGGTAAGGAATACTGGAAGTTTGATAACCAGAGGCTGACTGTGGAGCCAGGATACCCTCGGTCAATTCTCAAAGACTGGATGGGTTGCAACCAGAAGGAAGTTGAACGAAGTAAAGACCGACGCCTCTCTCATGATGATGTTGACATTATGGTAACTATTAACGATGTGCCTAGCACCGTTAATGCAATTGCAGTTGTGATCCCCTGCATTTTATCTCTGTGTATCCTTGTCCTGGTATACACAATCTTCCAGTTCAAAAATAAAGAGGTCCAGCAAAGTGTGACATACTACAGAAGACCTGTCCAGGAATGGGTATGATAAGCTCAGTAGTTCACTTGGTTCATGAGATAATGATGATGGGCTGCAGACATTAGAAGGCGGTTTGATGGATAGCCTGCCAAACAACTTCTTCAAGAGATGTAAATGAATCAGAGAATTCTGGGACTGAAAACAAAAACAAAAATCAACTAAACCCAGGTGGCCTTGCACTGTAGAGCCGCTTTCCTTCTGATTGCCTCAGTGCCGTGTGTCTCAGTATGACATATTTGACCAACCCACTCAGTGAGTGTTGGGAGACCTCAAGAGAAGTTTGCTTCAACCTTTTTTCAATTCACTTGAGCAATCTTCTTCAGTGCCCTCTTTTAAACCCAGCATTTGCCAGTGTAGCCAACCACCTATTGCGTCTTTTTTCCTACACTTGCCTCATAAAAAAGAGACAGTTCTGTGGGTCACAAAAGGAACATTTCAGTACCTTCTGAAGAGGACATTCTGAGGCTTAGTCATTCTGAAAGATTTTAATTTATTACAGGATCCAGACAATTACCTGAATACCATTTTTTTCCAATACCTGCTGGTCAGATGTTTTGTACATTCATGGTAATGTTTCCAGTCTTTGACAACAAAAACAAAGAGCTTTTAGGAAGTAATTTTGTGTAGACCACAACTTCAAACAGCTCTAAAGTCAGTTCAAATCTCAAAAACTAACAGAAATGAAATTTCTGAATTCAATTGCAGTCTGCAAGTCTAAAAATTTCAATTTATAAACACTAATGATGTGAATGCAGACCTTAATGATCTTGTTTTAATAAGGTGTCATGTAATAAATATTTAAATGTCATATTACCATTATTTTAAGTTGGCAACAATAAATTGTTATTAGACAAAATGTATGTTCCATGATATTTTCACCTATTTATATAAGAGAAAATAAATCACATATGCATTAGAATAAAATGTGTGGGCAAGTTTGCAATGGGAATTTGATTTTCAGTGATGGAAAGAGTGGCATACATCAGAAAATAATTTTAAAGCTTGTAATTTTAAAATCTTGCAGTGTAAATAAGAGTCACTGTTTACTGGCATTAGTGTATTTAAATAGAAGGAAAATAGGGGGTGCAAAATATGATTTAAGAGGGAGATAAAAGCCTTCAAATGATTAGATAGGGCCCTGCCTGTCAATGTCCTTGGCTTATCTGCAGCAAATCTGGGCGGTGTGCTCACTCCCAATCTTCCCATGGCCTACCTTCCCATACCTCCCCATAGCTGTTGGAGTCAATGCCCAGAGTTTCAAGTACATCTTGAGGGAAATAAGAAAAGGAAGGTACTGAGATCAGTGTATAAGCCAAGTGGAAGACAGTGAGAAAAGAAGGTATGCCAGCCTTGCCCTATTCAATCTCCTGGTAGGCCCCCCCTGAAGTTTGTCTTAGCCTGAACCCACAACCATAGAGGTTGTATGGCAGAAAAGCTTGGCAGAATTTTCAATGGCAGTTTCAGATTCAGTACAAAACTTTGTTTTGTGTATACCCCTAAACAAGGCAATCCTAAACATGTGTACAATCCAATCATGAAAGTGGATAAGAGGCGATTTTTTTGCCACTTTCTCTTCCTAAAAGAGGTGCATGGTGATGTGAGTGGTTAAGATGCTAGGTTTGTCAGCCAGGTCAATGGCTCCAATTCAAGACTCAAGAACCGCCCCATAATGGAGTAAGCTCCCATTGTCTGCCTAGCTTCTGCCAACCTAGCAGTTTGAAAGCATGTAAAAATGAAAGTAGATACCACCATTGGTGGGAAGGTAACAGCATCCATGTACCTCAGTGTAGTCAGGCCGGCCACATGACCAGGAAGTGTCTTTGGACAAACACTGGCTCTTCGGCTAGGAAATGGAGATGCACTCCCTAAAATCAGACACAACTGGCAGGGGAAACCTTTACTTTTACCTTCCTAAATATCCTGCCGCTTCCAAGGGGATGCTGAATGGGCTACATTATGGATTATAAGAATCTCCCCTGATGGCATAACAACTTATTTGAGCAAAGTTCTCATGGAAGGTAGCATGATCCTATCTTCAGAAACCTATCCTGCAGAAATGTTGAACTAGGTGATGGTTATACAATGTCAATTCTATCAAGAGAATGGGAATATACAATCCATTAGTAAGAGTTGTTTCCAGATTTTGTGATTTTCTAAGCAGATCCACTGAAATCAAAGTGGCAAGTTTTGAATGAATACAAATCCATTGTTTTCAATGGTTCCACTTGGCAATAGCCAAATAAAGTATGGAAAGGTGCAGCTTTTCCAAATTTTCACTCATGCTATTCTGTAAATCGAAGCCATTTTCAGCTGAGTTCACATGCAAGGCTCAGCTGAGGAAAAATTGAAATGTTAAAGAACACAGATGATATAATAAGTATTACTTAAAATATTTTCCACAAAAATATTACAGGACAACAAAACAGAGTGGAGAGCTAGCTTTTAAAATTGTTAATTCTGTCTCAATCCCAGCAAGCATTGGAATTAGTAAATGTTATACTAGTTTACATTGTAACTGAGAACATACCAAATAGCTTTAAGAAAGAAAAATCAGGGATACTGAGTCCAGTAGGCCACACTGTAAGATTGTAAAACACTCTTTAATACTACAATTTAAAGGGTATCTCAGAATCCATGGTTTTAAATGGAGCATATTGACTTTTAGCATTGGGGCTACAGTAAACTTTTTGTGCATTCAACATGAAATGCAGTATAGAATCAACGTGGTAGTAGTGCACTATTATGTATCAAAATGAACTATGAACATATCAGCAGCTCATGCATGACAGTGAAACTCAGGCTGATAATACATATGCATTTTCAGTCCTAATAATCAAAATCTTTAGCCATTTAACTGCACTTCAAACTTTTTAAAGATTTGGATAGACCTATTTATATTGTAAATGTGAATCTTAGTTTTATGCTTATTTGTAATAATTTTACTGTAACCATATGCTATCAGTCTTTCAATATATTTCTAGAATTGTATGTATTGATTTAAATATAGTTTCTACTTTGGAATCAAGCCAGTTGAGATTTAGAAAATGACCATAACATTCTTCATAGAAAATTAGGAACCAGTTTAACTGTTACTTTTTTAGGCAACTTATAAAATAGGTGTAATTGAATTTGGTCACTGAGAAGCCAAAGATTTTAAAGTCTACCAGCTTCAAATTAATAGGATTACTAAAACCATATTCCTGTTTTCCTTTTTGATTTTTAAATCTTCCCATTGGGTTCAATACAATTATTGAACTAGTGTTGGATTATGCAAATGTATGCTGATCTGATATTGCTTGAAGATGAAAGGTTTGTACTTCCTGATACTGAGAGTGATGTAACTAGTTTCTATTATGGCTAAGAGGGTTACATCTCCCATTTTCAGAATCCAGGTGTATTGAGAACTATTGCTGCAAGTTGTAGAAACAAATACATTCTCAAGCCTTACATCAAATAAAGTAAAAAAGTACTACGCTCATGCTTGGTTTATAACATGAACTCTGTATAGATTAATTCAGCCTTGCATATATAGTATGTCCTAAACTATCAGAAAAACTTTTTTTCAGTATTATTCTATCAATGATTCTGAATTATTTTCTCTTTAATTTTTGGGCCAGATTAATATTTTGTAAAAGAACTTGATTAGTTTCTATTCTAATTATGTTGTATCACTACAGCTATACTATAGGATATAAATTGGCAAAATTAGTGCCATTATTTTTCTATTTATATGCCACCAATTTCCAGAGATTCTAGGCGGCTTACAACATTCATTATACATTGTTCAACCCCACCCCACCCGGTGATATTCATATCTGGGGCATCCTCCACAGTTCCTGCTCCGCCCCTGAGACAGGCAAGTCCAGCACCAACTTGCTGCTCCCTGGCTTCCCCCCGAAGGGGTATCCCAAATTGGGTGGCCAAGTACTTAGCCTGTTTTATGGAGAGGGGCTGAGAGCGCAAAATGGATGCTTTAAGTCTTGCAGCAGTTAAGAGCACTATTAAAAACACTTGGGAAAAAAACACTTTGATGATTGGAGTTCTGACCTCACCCATTGCTAAAAATATTTACTTATCACACAAATCAGATCAGCTCTTAACCAAGATGCACACCTACTGTGATACAAAATCAAATTCTCATGAGATTGAAGACTAATGCGTTTATTGAAGGTATTTATCTTTCCAAAGGGCTACAATTTTGTCACATTCTAAAATAAATGTCTGCCATGGCATCTGTACCACATCATTAAACTTTTTAAAATCCATTGGAAGGCTGATTATCTCATTAATGGTCCAGGAAATCCGTCACTTTCTAAGATGTAAGTTCACTGTATGTACTACAATGAAGTTTATTTTTGCTTACTGCCATAACAAATTGTCAGCTTCAGTTTATTGGCTTTCTATGTATACGCCACAAGAGCCAAATGATGGAAACACCTGATCCTGTACAGTTCACTTAAAAGTACAGACACTCCCAGGTTACATATAACCTAATTTATCTAAACTTAGCTTTACTAAACATTTTCTAAGTGCATAAAAAATTGAAGTCTGCACACAATACAAGGTAGTACAGCATCCAGATGAGTACTCAAATTGTGCAAACACTGAGTAATATAAGGCTTTCCAGAGCAGTATATAAATTGGGGACTAGCTATAAACCATTTACTCAATAGATCCAGTAGCTACATCTTAGAGGTGATAGTTTATGTTGGTCAAATTATGGTTATCATGGTCAAAGCCTTATAGTTAGCAACTGTCTTAGTATTTTAATTCAAGAATGGCTATATGCTCAGAAGAATTTTTTACTACAAAAGTATAAATTAACTTAGCTCTGTTGCCATTCTACAAAATTCAATAATGTCAGTTGTGAGATAAAAGCTTTCCTTTTCTCAGCAGTATCAAAGTAGGAAAACTGCAGGAGTCCACATCTATGAGTCAAGAGAACAAAGGTCAATTTTATTAAGAGGCAATGAAACAGGCAACAGTTGAAGACAAAGTATGTAGTATTTTTCATTTACTTCTAGCTCACCCCATTCTTTTATCTATGTGTGTAATGCATGAGCTCAGAGTCAGTCTGATCATTTTCAATCTTACAATGTTAAGTATCATCACTTCAAATAGGAGATACAAGGCGATTCTGATAAGAAATACAAAATCAGTGATAACAGTTTTTATAATTTTAGTACATGTTCCAGTGTACTAAATTAACTTGGCAGAGGGTTGATAAGCAAAAGCTGCAGCCTGACGTATAACTTCAGACTGATACAGCTCTTGTTTCAAGTCCAACTCAATATCTATACCAATTATTTCAAGGATTAAGGTTTATTAAAGCTTTAACTTGACTGTGTTGCTTTCATAAAATCTCTTCAATTCCAAATAATATGACGGCAAGTTCTTTTTTTTGTAGCAAAAAACATTGTAGCCTTGGATTTAAGACACAGAAGCAATATATTTTGATATTAAAATATAAGCACGAAGCAACTATCAGAAAGAAATCCCTTTCAATCTAAGTCTCTTCTTTCCTCTAATAGAAAAAGAATCCACTAAACAACAAATACAGTTTTCTTTAGCTTTTCAGTGACTTCACATATGGACAAACCAGATTCCATCTACACACTCTCATAGAAAACATAAATACTTACTGAATGCTTGGTTTTGCTGAAATATTATTTCAGACCCTTAAAAATTATGTTCTGGATATACAGTGATGCATGATAATGAGGATCCAGCTATGTTAATCTAGTCTTGCTGGTTATGTCAAAGCTATCTTAAAAAGCTTCTGACTGAAAACCAGCCACTTCTGAACAGAAAACTATCAGTATTCTTTAGGGACCATTCTAATATTGGTGAATATTGGAAAAAAATAAGTTTTTTTGCTTAAATCATTATTGCATGTCATTAGTTTTAAACATTATCTCATGAATAAATGAAAGCAAATAACACATTAACAAAACCAAAGAACATATTTTTTTTCTTGTCTTGCCAAATGGAGTTCAGAATAACATAGTTTTGAAACAGCGATTGTGGTAGAGTCCTCCCTGGACTGAAGGACACTAAACAGAAGATTTGCTTCAGTGAGCAGTCAAGATCATAATCTGGCATTTAACTCCTGCAGTGTTTCTGAAGCACATCATGTCAAACTATAAAAGGGAACAGAAATTATTATTAGCAAAAAAACTTTACTTTCAAGCTTGATCTCTAAAAAATCAGACAAAATCCAACTGAAAACAAGTACCCCAAACTGAAAGTGAGAAGCATATAAAAACATGCCACAAATTTAAGAGAGAACCATTCTGTGTATAGAAATAACAGATTATCAATGAATACAGGCAATCCTCACTTAATGACTGTCCTGTTTAGTGATCATTCAGTTACAACAGCACTGGAAGAGTTGCACTTATGACTATCATAACATCCCTGTGGTCAAGTGATCAAGATTTGGCACTTTGCAACCAGTGGGCATTTACAACCATCTCAGCGCCCTATAGTTTTGTGATTGCCATTTGTGCAATTCACAGCCAGCTTCTGACAACAGTGTCAATGGAGAAGCCAGCAGTAAAATCAAAAGTCGCAGTCACATAATGTCTTGCTTAATGACTACACCACTTAGCAACAGAGTTGTCAGTCCCAACTGTGATTGTTGAGTGAGGATTACCTGCAATAATAATGATGAATTATTTCTGGCATACCATGTAAATGCTATTTCCCCATTAGTTTTTCACTTTCACCAACAATTAAGCTCAATATGCTCTTACTGGGAGCAGATCCAAGCAGGTGAAAGAGGGGGAAATACATTTACATGTTTATTAATGAGAAAGTAGTCCTATAGATCTTCTCAGAGTGCTGAATTCCTTGAAATTTACAGAAAGCTACAAACATTTTAAAACCACCAAAGAAAGCCATTATTAGTACAGTTATATTCTGGTTACTATCCATTGCTAATAATTTTTGAAAGTAGATTAATGTCTGACTCACCTGTCAATCAAAGAATCTCTCATAGTGGTAGCAATGGTACTTGGCTGTGCTTCGTTGAGTTTGAAGACACTCTCAATAACAGATAATTCTGTGCTAGTTGTGTCAAGACCACAGAAGGCACACCAATCATTTACAACCATTCCAGCTGCAATCACCTCACTGCCACGATTAACAGTTCCAGCCTGGTAAGAAAGATAGCTCATGTCTAAGAAATTCTTTCTCATGCATACTATCAGCTCTTTCTCCTTAAATCTGAATGAAAATAAACCCTATTTGTAACCATTTAAACAGATTAAATCAGAGTACCAAGCCTTCAGTAGTCATGCATGATATTCATGATGTTCAACAACTAGTGCATTGACAGTTTTCTATTGTTTTCCAAACATTGCATTATGGCTTAGATTATGAACCCAGCCACTCTGTTTTATTCAACAAATCATGGTTACAAGAAATCATAGCTCAGCAAAATGTGTGAACCATAATTACCATCATTCCTATTAGATGTCATATTTGATTTAATACAATTAACACAACTATACCAGACATATTTCTCAGTTGGCACTTATCTTCCCATTGGCACTTTTTATCCAAATGCTCCTAATTTTATGCTCATATAGAATTAGGTTCCACTAAATCATGCATATTTGAAAATTACTGTTTTGCTGTCTATTTCTTTATGCTGCGAGGACTCCATAACTCTATCTTATTCAAAAAGAATTTAAAGGAAAAATAATGAAAAAATTAGAAACACTGTAGAAAGAGATCTTGTGTTTTGAATTAGCCAAGCTATAGTGAAGTATAGATGGGTGAAACTATGAATGAGTACATTCTGTAATTTGGCTCAAAATAATAGGTTTAAGTAACTGAACACTCCAAGATCTGAACAGAAAGAATAGTTACCACAAGTGGGACTTGTAACAATGAGGAAAGCTCATCCTGGTCTTCTATAGAGGTCTTAGGATGTACCAATCCTCCCTGGTTGCTGAATGCACAATAACTTCCCACAAGTACTTGGTCTGCTATTGTCTGTCTGAATACTTCAACTTTCAGAACATCTGCTAGAATCTCTTCTGTCTCCTGTAAAAAAAAAAGATATTTAAAATTAGGGGTGTTAGAACACATTTATCTGATATCAAATAATCATCATTATACTTTCATTGCTTTTAACACAAACCTTAACATGATTAAACATGTTTTTGTTAGTAAGAAATCCTTAATGAGTTTATCTTGAAATGAAAGACTTTTGCAACAGTTAGGAAAAAAAGTACTTTTTTCATAATAATCTGACTGGAACACATTTTGCTGTCTAAACTAAAATGGTGCCCTTGAAAGGTTACTGGGGAAGAAAAAACTGAAATGCATATTTAGCAGCAGAACTGATCAACTAAATCTTGTAAATCTGTTTCAAACAATTTTTGAATCTTTAGATTGCTCAAATTTTAAAATCCCACTGACTGGATGGAATCTGTATTATATCTAGACATATTTAAAGATAAATTAGTTTCCTTTTCTTCCTAGGGAGTTACATTCATTCCAAAGTATATTTGTCCAGTGCTTTGCACCAGCCAAATGCTATCTGAAGCTATCCAAACCATCTGAAGACAGGATGTCAAAACACAGATATTGGGCAGCTGGCATTAAAGGCACTTCTAGGAAATCCTTAACTTAAATGAAATTTAAGCAATTCCCAAATTTCCTGTTTTTATTCTATCAGCTAAATTATATTTCTAGAACTGTACCCAATGTCGTCAGTCTTAATTATTTGTACAGTGGAACCTTACAAGACAAGCATCTCACAAGATGACAAAAAAATTGTTTTTATTCCACTAGAGTGGCGACTCACAAGACAAGCAAACTTTGCGCGATAACTTACGTGTCATCAGTCAGTGCGCTTTGTATTTTCCGTTCAGGCAGCAACCACACGCGCATTCTGCCTACGCTGACACGTGGTTTACTCCATTACTGTTCAGGTAGCAACTGCACATGCGTTCTGCCGACGCTACCACATGGTTTACTCTGTTATTGTGCGTGTGCTGTACTGTGAACATGTGTGCGTGCGGGAAGCCCCTTGAAGAAGTGTGAAATGAAAGGTGATAAGGCAGCAATTCAGGTAGACCTGAAGGAAATCGAGAAGAACGAGAGAGGTGTGCGTGTGACTGACCTTGCCAGAATGTACGGCAGGTCGATGTCGACATTTGCACCATCCTGATCGCAAGATGAGCACCGCGTGATGAGCTCATGTGGGAAATCTCACAACGGAACCGACAGTTCTCCTCTCTTGCTGCGTAAACAGTGTAAATTAAGTGAAAGGTGTTCAAGAGTTGGAACTCCCGAGACTTCAGACTCCAGATTCTCCCTCCAGGCAGTCCTCTCCCCCTCCCATCTTCCTTGCACCAGCTGGGACTGTTCCCAAAGCGTGTGCACATAAAAACACACAAGCCTGATCCCTGCTGCCCGTCTCTTCTTCCCTCATAGTACGGAGGCAAGAAACATTTCCAAACTGCCATGCAAGACCCTCGGAAACATGTTGT
>JANHZU010005601.1:0-10009 GCA_032468055.1 Acrochordus granulatus | reverse complement strand
GTGTGGATCACAACCAAATGTGGCAAATTCTAAAAGAGATGGGAGTACCAGACCACCTTACCTGTCTCCTGAAAAACCTTTACACGGTCAAGAAGCAACAGTTAGAACTGGATATGGAACAACAAATTGGTTCAAAATTGGGAAAGGAGTATGACAAGGCTTTATATTGTCACCCTGCTTATTCAACTTATATGCAAAGTGTATCATGCAAAATGCCAGACTGGATGAATCACAAGCCGGAATTAAGATTGCCAGGAGAATTATCAACAACCTCAGATATGCAGATGATACCACCCTAATGGCAGAAAGTAAAGAGGAATTAAATAGCCTCTTGATGAGGGTGAAAAGGGAAAGTGCAAAAACTGGCTTGAAACTCAACATTAAAAAAACTAAGATCATGGCATCTGGTCCCATCACTCATTGGAAAGACTGTGATGCTGGGAAAGATTAAAGGCAAAAGGAGAAGGGTTGACAGAGGATGAGATGATTAGATAGCATCAACAGCACAGTGTGCATGGATTTGAGTGGACTCTGGGAGGCAGTAGAGGACAGGGAGTCCTGGCATGCTGTGGTCCATAGGGTCATAAAGTGTCAGATACAACACATATTGAAAAAAAATAGAATTTATTCTGGTGGCAGTATTGATTTTATTTCCATTTTACATGATTTCTGAAGAAAATGGAAAACAATATCTTTTTTTGCTTTGGACCAATTCATATTTTCTGATTTTCCAGAGAACCATAAGACAACTCTACATAAAAATGTGTTAAATAGCTTGTAATAGTAGCCAAAATTGTGACAATACCACATTACAAAGTAATGCCAAATTTGTAACAGAATAGTATTCTATGAGATACAGTACTGGCTGTTATAAATATAGCAATAAAAAGTCTTACAGAACCCTACCATAATTTCAAATTTAAAACAATATGGCACTTTCTAACATCTTGCCGTTATTGTGAGAATGACAAACATAGCATTCTGCTACAACCACTACTTTTTTCAGGGGGTGAGTATAACATCATGACACATGTAGAAAAGAGGCAGGGCTTGAGCTATGATAATACAATTTGCCAGTTGGGTTCTCTGCCCATCCAGGAGATGCTGTTGTTATTCGTACTACACATTAGCTGTCAATGATCCTATACTTTTTCTCCATATAATTTGAATCAATATACTTTTGCATATGTATTTTTGAACAAAAGAGAATGAAAAAGATATTTAAATGATTAATGAATCCATATCAATAAATACTCACTCCCATAATTTTCCCACGTTGCTCAGCATCTTCCCACATAGCATATACTATATAATGACACATGTATTTTCCTGCTCGGCCCTCTTGCTTCATTCGTACTAAGCACATCCTAGAGGAAAGCAAATCATTTTTTTTAAATACATACACATACAAAGTAACCTTATGCATTCTCATTTTAAGAGACAAATGGAAAAATATTTTGAAAAGAAAATAAACTAAAAATTGTATTTTAAGATAATGGTAAAAATCCTGATTTTAAGAGTATAGTACAGAGTAAAATCACTATGGGAAGTAAAATAATACAACTTCCAGTAGAGCATTCCATAGATCACAGCCACAGCATTCCACAGATTATAGGAAAGTGGCTGATTATCTTATCCCTTTTAGCTGTCTTCCCAGCTATAGGGCTGCAATACTAAATAAATGATCAAAAAGGCAGCAGAGAAAACCCATTTATTCTTGGACACATATACTTATAACTCCATTTGTTTTTAACTAAAATGTAATTCTAGGTAGTAAGGGATTTAATTCCAGGTCTGTATTAAGACTGGAGTCATAGATTCAATTCATTAGAACTGATATTCAACTAAAAATGGAAAGCAGGCTATTTGTCTGCAAAAATGAGAATGCATAGGGTTAGTATATATCTTTCTAGTATAAAACTGGAACACTATCACTTCTTTTAAAGAAAGGATGGACTCTTTTGAAAAAAAGCACAGATTCAATGTACATATAAAGGTCTTTCAATTTTTGTGCTAAAAGAATGTCACATTCAAATCTGACAATTCAATGTATCAAAAACAAATGGTATTTGTTTTGCATTATTCCAAATCTGTTCTGCATGATTCCATATTACAAATATGAGATTTTGATAGTATTTTGGAAACACTGTACGAGTGGAACAGATATAGACATTTAGACTAGCATGAACCATGGGTAAGGAATGTAATGACAATGACCCAAAACACAAAAGTCGTATGATCAAAAAATAGTTAAAACATAGTTAATGTTTTGGAATGACCAAGTCAAAGTACTGATTTTAATCCTACAGAACTGTTACAGAAGGATGTGAAATGGGAGTTCATGAAAGTAAGCCAACCAATATTCCTAAATTGAAGCTGTTCTGTAAGGAGGAATGGGTTAAAATTCCTCTAAGTTAATGTGCAAAACTAATAAACAGTTATTGGAAATGTTTAGTTCCATTTAATACTCTACAAGGTTCAATACCAGTTATTGAAAGCAAAGATTCACAGTTTTAAAACATACAAATATGTATCTTTGGATCATTTTCCACAATTAATAAATAAGTGAAATATTTTTCATTTGGTTAAATAGGTTCTCTTTATCTAGTTTTAGGACTTGTGTGGAGACCAGATCATATTTTAGGTCATATTTATGCAGATATACAAAACTTTTAAGCACCACTCTAAGTCTGTCCTTCCCCATCCAGAACTCAAAAAGCACTGGAACAAGATCTTAACAACATCACACTACTCCCAATTGTCAAGCCAGAAGGTGCTGTCCCCCAAATCCCTATCCCCTAATGCAAGACATAACTAAAGAATTGAAAGATTCTATAGTTCAACAAGCAGCTGAATAAAGAATTCGGCAAAGAGTTCAACAAATAATCTGGAGATGATTCTAAACTGATGGATAAATCTTGAAAATAAGCACGGTAAAGAGGAACATCAATGCCCAAGCAGCTACAGGGCTCAGATGGATCAAGCATTTGCATCTACAACTAACAATGCAAAGCTGCCAGAGAATCAGTAAATTCTTGCCAGCTCGCTGAGGTCTTCAAAATGGCAGACATCCACTAAACCCTCTCTGCTGCTGAGCCATGATAGACATGCCTATTGCAGAATGTTGTCTCACACCAAGATCCATCTTCTTTTGAGAACAAGCAGGCACATTTCTTTTCCTGACATCTTCCCCCAGAGCGCTGCTTTGTTCCAGCCTTCACTGGACAGCAGTTTTCAACTGGAGCACAGTTCTGCCACAAGATATAACAGACATTCCAAATGTTTGTGCCAGTAAACTAATACCAGCTAGCTGGAGAGACACAGGTACACAAGCTACTGTGTCGATAATCCGATAATCCACAATTCCTCCAACTGCAATGTTAAAAAATGTTTCAATGAGGAGTGTGAATACAGTATCTATCAGCAACTCTAAAATAGATGCTGGTGCACAATTCTGAGAAAATAAAGGCCTGCTTTAAAGAGCTGCAAACTGGTGACCCTACACATTCCTGACACACCTTTCTGGAACCAAAGACAAAGGATTGCATAGTCCTGATAAAAACACAGAAATTAACACAATTATCAGTGATGGAATAAAAATCAAGCGTAGAAATTCCTAACCTGCACGTAACTCAAAGCTTTAAAAGTTGCAGCAGAGCTAGATGCATTATGCTGTCACACACAAATTTAGTAACACCCTGAATGAGGTCATGGAAACTGGAATCAGTATCCCATTTACAGTAACTACCACTTGAGGTTAAAATGACAGACTTTCTAGCCAAATCAACACAGCTGCAAAACTTTTATTCTTTACCATAAGGCTACATTTAAACATTCAGTTAGTTAACTGCTGAAGTATCATTATTAAGTTTTTGAAGTTTTTCTTTACCACTTATTAATTTCTTAAATAAAGATCCTGCAAGCATTATTATAAAGTTCAGAAACTAAGGTGTGCTTGCTTTGATATCCATCATTCCAAATTCAGACTTCATTATTTACAGCTTCTCAGTTCATTAACAAAGATTTTACCATTTAATCAAGTGCTGACTTCTTCTCTGTCAACTCAATCCCTTCTTTCCATACATTAACCAATCTCTTTCTTCACTGAATTCCAGACAATCGAGGAAATGAAGCCCTGGGCAGACCTAGACAGTAAGGCTAGGAAAGTTCCAACTGAGTTAGGGAACATGTGGCACTAACTTCCTTCCACTGCTCCTCTCTATCAATCATGCTTCCTGGAAATCTTGGGAGCTAACTGGTGAAGGATATTTTTCTTGAAGTTTTATATATTGCCAAAACTCTGTTGATTCTAATAAATATATATTGTATGCCATAAAAATAAATAATTATTTTTCTTAAAATATAGATTTTTAAATTCAAATATTTGTTCTTTTACTTCCTTCACAATAAAATAATATCCTTGTTGTTTATTGTAACCTATCAGCTGCTTTTAATTCATCATTCATAAATGAGTTGTTTGACAAAAAAATTTGCAACAATTATTTATTTGACATTACCCACCTTAAAATGTATGAGAATAAAATAAGGTTTCACACTAAAGTTCACTAACTTGAGAGTTGGTATTGCCAAGCTACATGAGAGGTAATTCTAAATAAACATAGAGAATTGCTTTTATAAGTTTATGAAAACAAAAAAAGAACAGGATCGTTCTTTTTAAAAAGTCATAAGAGTTTTTTATGTGATAGCAAATTCCAATGAAGATTTTCATGAAATAAGTTTAATAATAAACATAAGATTTTTTTTCTCAGAATTACTTACCACCTAAACATTGATTGTAAAACGCAATACATTAATAAAAAGTATTTTTATAAGTCTGATGTAATGGGAAAAGGTCACAGAAGGATAAATTAAGCATTTGATCTTCTGGTATCGAGATGGATAAATTTATTAGTTCTAAAAGGGCAATCCACTGGAAATTAATTTATTTTAGTATCACTATTTTTTCATTCTGACCTTTTCAAGCACCTATCTTTAGAGTTAGGTTTTGCCTAGTTATTTTTCTTGGTTATTTAATTAATAAAGGAAAAAATCACTATATGAAATCAACTTGGCGCTTACTTAACTTGTAGGTACATTTTAGAGGTACAAATGTAAATGTCTATAATTTGTTAAAGGCTTCTGACAACTAGTAAGTTTAGTCACCACAAGTTCTCACAATTCAAACCACTTATATGTAAATGTGCGCTTTTCCTAAAAACAGATAAATAAAAGACGTTTCCATTCAGACTGAATGAAGCTTTTAAACTAGTAAGAGTAAAGAATATTAGAAATACCATGTTTCTTTGATCTTTTTTTAAAAAACTGGCACACATTAACATGGTTTAGCCCAGTAGCAGGTTTCTCCTTTTCTTGATACAAAAGTTGTAGTATAGTAAACGTAACTTTAAGGCTTTACTTACCAGACATGAAGCTGTGCTATTAGAAACCAAGAGTTGAAAGTGTCAGGCATCTGTAATTCTTAAAAATATAAAAATATCCATGAATATTAGCATAATATATTGAAATATTATGAGCCAATATTTTAAATTTGAATTAGAACAGAGTATGTCGGGCTCAGCAATTTTTGCCTTTCAACAAACTATCACTGTGTGACAAACCACATATATTTTGAGATATTCACAAACATTTTGTAGTAACTTCCACCAGGGAAGCCATTTTCTTTGAGAACATATAACATGACCTTGAAAAGCCAAACCAGTTCAACAGGTTTGGGACCCTTGTTCTGAATTCTCAAAATAATAGTTTATTTTCTGAAAAATTTTAGGCAAAGAATTTTCAGTATAGATAACCATAAAGATTTCCCCTGCCAGTTGTGGCTTGCTCTAGGGGGTGGTACTCATCTGTGTTTCCTAGCTGAAGAGCCAGCATTGTCTGAAGACACTTCCATAGTCATATGGCCAGATGCACAGACGCTGTTACCTTTCTCATTGAAGCTGGTACTTATTTATCTACTTGCATTTGTACATGCTTTTGAATTACTAGTTTGGCAGGAGCTAGGCAGACAACAGGAGCTCACCCCTTTATGCAGCGGCTCTTGGGTCTCAAACTTGAGCCGCTGACTTTCCAGGCAAAAAGCCAGTGTCTTAACCACTCATGCCACCGTGTTCCCCCATAAATAGCCATAGTATGTACTTAATATACATGTTTTAATATTTTCACAAAGAATATTGGGATTGAGATTTAGAAAAGGGTTTAAATGTAAGTTAAGCACTTAAATATTTGATACGCTCAAATTATTTTTGTGATCTAAGATAAAAACTTAATGAATTATAATTTGCTAAAATGTTTAAGGCTTCTGGGTGCTGCACCTAAAACTTTGCACACAGTCTGGCACTTCAGATTGTATACACCTATTTTAAATGCTGTTGCTGCTCTATCTCTATATAATACTCTGAGATGGGTGATGAAAGTGTTTTCTAAAGTGGAAAACAACTTGCTTGATGCCAAATTTGATGCCTTTAATTTCTCCACACTTTCTAGCATATAATGAAACTATTTTTAATTTTCTGTGAATTTTAGCATAGTTTATTGTTCTTAATTACAACCACATCGTATTTTGGATAGAATGACAAGGTTTTAAACAAAGAAATGGTAGATTTTAAGCAATGCAGTATAATACTTTCTACGCATACCATAAGATTGCCATAACTTCTGGGCATTAATTAACACACGTATTCAAGGTCAGCAATCTATCTAGGCAACATCTTATAATATTTTATGATGGCGTAAGTGCTTTCTCCAAAAATTATATGAAATCTCTCAGGAGACTTTAGTGATTTTATATTGAGATTTTTAGTCAAATTTCTCAAAGCTGGAACCAACCAATTCAAAGATGACTTGGGTAAGCCTTTGTAAGCAGTTGTGCCAAATTTCCAGAGGGTATATAGTGCTTTTTAAGGAGTGATGTTTCATTCCTATCAGTGCTTTTTACAAAGCACCTCTTTGAATGTTATAGCTCTATTAATCATAGGAGTCTTGTGTGTCTCCTACAGGGATAAGGTATAGGAAAACAGTTGCATAGTGTTCCCCTTTCCAGGCCAGACTGCACTGCTATGGGACTTCCCTTAAGCTTTTGGGCAATGGCTTCTTACAGAAGCAGGAAAACAGCAGCATGACACCTCCCTGAAGCCCATGCCTGTCTATTATGCCCCACTTGCTTGGTTTTCCTGCTGGAGTCCAAGTAAACTAACTAAGCAAGAACAGAGGGATCTGAGGAAGATGGGTGGCTTAAAAATGTGACAAATAAGTAGTTCTGAATTGGCTTTAGCAGCCAACTATATTTCTGTGCTGTCAGAGATGACAGAAATCCTATTTCTCTCCCATTTCAAGCAGGTGTAGGCTGGGGTTGAGTGAGAGAAAGTGATAGGGATATGAACAGTCATAATAGATTTTCACATATTACAACTGATAATTGATAAGTTACTTGTAACCCATCTCCCATGAAACCTTCATCTGCAAAACCAACTTGCTGTTCTCTTCCTTCCCCTCTCCCATCCCATTATATTGAAATTTTACTTCAGTTAAGCAACTCATGTATCTGATGAAGTGAGCAGTAGCTCACAAAAGCTTGTCTTAGAATAAAATTTGTTACCCTCAGTGAACAGGGAAATCAGTGTTCAGGTTATTTCTAATGACAGTTACTTTTTTCATATATAGTTTGTTTATATGAAGATATAAATTAGATACAAATATTTCTTTCATCTCCTTTTCAAAACGCAACATGTGACTGTAATAGTCCTTGTCTCATAACAATTATGTCATAATTGCAAAAAGAAGAGAACTTACTATTAAAGAATTCCTCATAGTCTATTTTCTCCACACAACATGTGTACATGCGTAGTGCTGCTATTCTAATTTTCTAGAGAAAAAACAATTATGCTTAATACAGTGTTCTACCATTACTATTTTTCACTAAAGAAACTTCTGCAAAAGAAACATATAAATGCTCCTCTATATTTTGAGATATTCACATTTATGTATAATTTATGATTAGCAAAATATGAATCTATTAAACCAATGTATACAGCCACCCATCCCACAAACATCAACTCTGGCAGCGTACAACAGAGCTCAAAACAGTTAATAAATACATTAAAATATAAAAACCAAACTAAAGAGATTAATTGCACCAAATATATTAAACTAGTTACAAAATTTCCTTTCACTCAACATTGTTTAATTAGCAATATTCCATTTTCAATAACATATGCTTTTAAATGCATTTAATCTCTGAAATGTTTAGCTTCCCAGTCTAAACTGAATTTAGGAGAATTCTGAATAACTGCACTTAGTTTTAAAGCATTAGTTGTTAAAACACCAGACTAGAAAGTAGGAAACTGAGTTCTAGTCCTGCCTTAACCATGAAACCCAGCTGGGTGACCTTGGGCCAGTCATTATCTCAGCCCAACTTACCTCACAGGGTTGTTGTTGTGAGGCAAATAGAAGAAGGAAGGCATGTTAGATATGTTTGCTGCCTAGAGTTGTTTGTAAAAATAATAAAGGTGAGATACAAATAAATAATCCCATTCCATTATACCTATAGATCAGGCAAGCAAATTCATAATCCATGTATTTGCATAATTTATTGAGAATTCACTCATCCAATTATTGTATTTCTTTCTATTCCAAACATGCCAATTCTTCACTGATACCATTATCACAAAAGCAGAAGGGTCATTTCGGCACTGAGTCCAACTCCATGCTTAGTGCAAAAATCCAAACTGAAATATTCTTTTAATAAGAATTTTATCCTATTACTTAACTGGAATCTGTTTTCTAGTAATTTCAGAAGATTATTCCCTGTCCTATACTCTGAGGCTAGACAGTCATCTATCAGGGATGGTGTGGTGAATCTTGTACTGTGCACTAATTGGACTTACTAATCTCTTAGATTCCTTCCAACAATTCAATGACAGTAAACATTCTTGACCTTATCTGAAACATCTCTTCAGATACTTAAAGTGGTATAATCTCAAGAAACAATACAGTACTCCTAGTCTCTCCTTTTCTTAGTCACTTGATTAGCATCATTTTTATCTGAATCTATTCCAGGTTTTTTTTTCTTAAAATGTGACATCTAGAACTAGGACTACTACTTAAGGTAGTGTACAACTCATACGTGTGCGCATGTTGCTTTGAGTCAATATTCTCCTGGCAACTGTCTACACATGTCCCTGCATATTTTTGGCAAGATTTTGGAAGTGGTTTGCCATACATTGCCAAGATCATGCAACTGGTGCCTTAATCACTTTAATAAAACTATTACTTTCCATAACCAGGAAACTGTACTTCTAATTATGCTTCCTCAAATTACTTTGCCTTTTAGAAGCTATGTTACATTGCTAACTCATATTAACATTGTGATTAACTATAATCCCATTATTTTCTAATATATTTTCAGAACAAAATGGCTTCTTCAGGCAAAAGTCAGTTTTAAATAGTACTTGCCACTTTAGCCTATGGAAGCTGTTTTTTCTGCTTCTTCCTATTTTTGAATACCACATGCAAATTTTCCTGTATTTTTTGGTTGTATTCTAATAAAGTGACTTTAGACAAAATTATATATGGACATTATATCATTGCTAAAACAACAAATCCAATGGTGGTCTAAGACTTTTATACAGTACTGTATGTATGGACGTGTATGCACAGTCACGTGAAAAAGAAAGTACACCCCCTGAGTTCTACAGTTTTACATATCAGGACATAGTAAAAATCATCTGGTCCTTAAAAGTAGGTAATTACAACCTCAGATAAAAAACAATACATGACATATTATTTTACAAAAAGAAAGCCAAAATGGAGAATACATGTGTGAAAAACTAAATACACCCTTACTGTTTCCATAGGTATGAAGAGACTAAGTAGCACCCAGCTGCTGCTTATCAAGTACCTTTGATCAACTGATCATCAGCAAATGTGACTATCTCTATAAAAGCTGAAGTTTTAGGAGTGTGCTGGTCTCCAGCATTGAAGTGTGAGTTAACAT
>JANHZU010005600.1:59679-74367 GCA_032468055.1 Acrochordus granulatus | reverse complement strand
ATGTATATAAAGTATATATTTGTATATATGTGTAATTATGTATGTATGTGTGTATAATACACTGTCATCTGCTGTTATGTTCACTCTGAAAAATATTCCAGTGAACAGTAGAGCACTTACTTCAAAAGAGTCATGCTCGTGTTTATTGAATTGCAGCCTAGGATTAAGGAAACAGTATTTTACGTCACACAATCATTTGTTGCTTCCTCTCATACTCCATTTAATGCTGGGTTGTAAACACCAGGAGGGCAAAGACATTTGCATCAGCTCCACTGATGACTGCTGTTATTGCTGTAAGTAACTGATTGTTAAAAGACCCAAATGAACTTCAGTATTTTCAAAAAGGTCAACAGGGCTGAAAGGCTGTTGTGATCAGTAGATGGCAGTGCTGCTTTTTGATAGCAACAGTGTGAGCCCAAGCCTATAGGACCTTGTTTCAATTAGTTTTTCTGTCTCCTCTCTCCGCTGAGTAGCACAATCTTCCAAGTCTCGCTGTAGCCAGCCCAGAGGATTTTCCTGAGGAAGTAAAGGAAATTATGGAGGAAATCATCTCATTGTTTATGTACACCCTTCTTCTTATTATGGACTAAAAGAAAAGTCTCAAGAACTCCTATGAAAAGCCTCAGGGATACATTTAGCAGGGCCTCTTTAGGTTAAATTTACCGAGAATTGGCAGCTGTTCTATAAGCAAGCCAGAAGGAAGATCTGTTTCCAGGCCCGAGGGCTTCCAAGGCCATCTCAGTCTTTTCTTCACTCTCAAGCTGAGATGTACCAGACTTTGGCGTGACAGTCCCTCTCCTGGTCTCATTTGTCCTTAATCAGGAAGCAGGATAGAGTTCCTGTCTAGTGGCAAAAGAAATGCACCCTGCACATGAAAAAGGGATGCATTCTTAGCATTCTACATTTACTAGCATTGGAAATCTCACGTTGCAAATACAGCTGAATATACAATTACCTGCACTTGCACTTGTATCTGAAGAGGATCCAAAAAGAGGTGCAACTTTCCTTGACTTAGTACTCAAAGATAACATTGATTTGCCCTTTATAGCTGCTAGAAATTATAATCCTTTTCACTTGGCACTTGCTGGGAATATGCATGGTTCAAAAATGATTCGGAAGTGCTTGTGGGAGTTGTGAGAGCACAAGCACAGTACCCCTCTGCTAATCAGTAGCAGCCCTTCTTTTTCAGGCTTTCTCATGAGCCCCAAAAAGAGATGTTGTTGCTTCAAAGAATTCACTTAACTTGTAATGATTTGGCACTTTTTTTCAAATTCATAGAATCTTGGAATCATATTGCAGAGTTATGGAATTGGAAAGGGGCTACCAGGAACATCTAATCCAACACTACTGTTGAAATCTAAAAAAATAAAATGAGTAGCAGAGAGAAAGTGTGCTCATGGGAGAGGCAGGGCATCTCTTCCAAATCTTGTTCATTATATAAACTGAAAGGTCTAGCATATCCTGCTCCTTAATGAAAAATAAATTGCTTCTTATCTTCAGTTCAGAGATACTTGACAGCAGAGAAAGTCTTCCAGAATTTAAGCAGGGATCTGGAAGGCATTAACTGGACTTGCCAATGGGTCGTTGGTGTTTGTTGTGCTTTAGACAAGGGCATATCTCAGAGCATATGCTTTGCTTACACATTTCCATATGAGTCAGGAGGGTCGTGAAGAGTCAGACACGACTGAGTGAATGACAACAGGGGAAAAATGCTGCTTGTGATTCTGTACAACCGTGGCAATACTGTTGAGCTAGTGAAGACAATGACTTATGCCTGTTCTTAAAATAGCTTTCCCTAATCCAACATCTGTAGATGAATGGGAACTCTCAGAATTTTCATACAACATGCATTAAATCAGTTAGGACTTCTGGGAAGTGTCATGAAATTTTACATATTTTAATCCTGATGCATTTCAATAACACCAATGAGGAAACCCTATGCAGAGGAGGGTTGGAAAGAGTTTTTTCTCATCTATGGGGATGAGTTTTTTCTAGACAAATACTATGATAGATGTTACCAGTCACATTGTCGGTTGTCCAGTGAAAGCAGCAAAGGATTGGATCTTCCATATAGTTGTCTCCTACCAACCTTGCCACAGTGGGGAAGAAATGAAAATAGCTTCCCTTTATTCTTAAGAAATTGATGAGTTGGACAGTCTCTCTAAATTACGCAATCTGAATTCATTAGAAAAAGTAGTGAAATGTAAGAGAGAAGTATTTAAAATCAATGTGAATTGTCATCTAAAGTAAATAGATAGGTATAGAGAGAATGAGTGAATATTCAGAAAAAAGAAGAAAGAAAATACACTTTGTGAGATGTGGGGATTATATGTCTCAAAAGAAGTTGTTAGGCTGTGTTGTGTGATGCTGATTTTTAAAGAATATGCACAGTTTCTTCTCTACACACAAACAAGGATCTTAGAGATTCTAAATTCTTATAGGGTGCTTGTAGAAAAGGGACTTCTAATTAGTTGTAAGAAAATAAAGAAACCTACACTGAATCATTGTATATTTATTTACAAATATTGTAAATAAAATAAGTATGTATGGGGATCTCTGACCAGAGAAAACAATTCCAGGTCTTAAATGACATTTGTCATTCAGTGATATTGATAAACTCTAAATAGTGTTAAACTAATGATGTCATTTTTCATTTTGCATCAAGCAATCAAGAGAACACAATCAGAAATTTGAATAGAGGCCATTTCAAAATTTGCAGAGGCCATTTCTATCATCTAAATGGTTCTTTAAATTAAAAAAGAAAGAAAACTCATGAGGTTAGGCCATGTGGCTTACTGTAAAAATGTACTGAAAATTTATTGGTTGATTGATTAGATTTGTAAGGTTTCCCAGTTCAGAAATCCAGA
The DNA here is from genome assembly GCA_032468055.1 of Acrochordus granulatus. NCBI lineage: Eukaryota > Metazoa > Chordata > Lepidosauria > Squamata > Acrochordidae > Acrochordus > Acrochordus granulatus. The sequence goes on along the minus strand of JANHZU010005600.1, from coordinate 71,500 downwards.
GACTTTGGGAAACAAGGATTTTGTTTTCTCAGCAATGATAATAAATCCAAATGCTCATGTTATAGGTAGGCTATCTGCAGCTTCAGCCACAACATATATAGCTCTCAAAACAATTGTGATAGTTGGATTTTTGCTGTCATTAGTGGCAGGAAGTTAAACAATTGGATCCCATCCAGCCTCTTGATCCAGATCATTTTGATAATGGGGATAAAGTCATATTGCAGCATTCCCATTGTTAATGGAAGAAGTACAGCAATAATATGCAATAGATTACTTTATGAAGAGAAAGTATAGGAAAATATGTATCCATCAATGGGCATGGGAGCTGACATGTATAAGTAGAGCCCTCTCTCAGCTCCCCTCCAGGACCTCTTGCAGCTTTGAGGGCCAAAAAATTGGCCAAAGTAGCCCACATGCACTTTATAATTTCATTGGTTTACATCAGAATATAAAGTTTGCTAAGTTTTGTTTTTATCAGATCTCCTCTGGGAAATCTATGGTAAGTTCTCCTTCACATCTCACCACAGCACTGGGCAAATAATGCTATTGTTTGGCAGCAATGGGCTTTCCCTCTCTTTTCTCTCCTCTTTTAATTAAGACCTGAGGTCTAAGTTCAGATCTACTTGCTCCAAAGGAGTTTTTCTAGAAGAGCTGTTCCACCCAATGAAATACACCTGTCTTTGCGGAAGAGCCAGAACTGCTTTGAGAACCACACACAATGATGCAACTCAGCTTTCCTTCCAAAAGTGTGGTGTTACATATAACTCATTGGCATATGATGAACTTCGGTAAGACCTTTGGAACACCCAAAAACAACTGCAGATGCCTTATTTAGCTAGACACCTGTTTGCTCCAAGCCAGCAATGAACAAACTTTGCAGGAATGCATCCAGAGCCATGGAAATCAGTGTGGAAAGGCTACACTGCAGAAGACAGTGTGCAGGGCCAGGAATAGGCAAAAAGATATTTAAAATTGGTCAGCTTGTAATGAAGTCTGGCACCCCATCAGTCTTCAGCTAGTACATAAATATCACAACTTGCGGATGACTGAGTGCACTGAAATAGTTCCCATGATATGCAAGCATGTTCTCCTGCTTTGCTCCCAACTTGTGATTGTGCTTGGCACCCACTTTTAGAAGATCTTCTCAGTTGATCTTCTGGAAGCATACATATTACTTTCAGCCTTTTCAAAAACATGGATTTTTATTTCCTATTTTTTCTTTTTAGCTGCTTTAAAATCTCTGTGGAGAGATTTTGTCAGTCTCAAGTCAGTCTCAAGTGAAATGTTAAAATAAGCAAGCAAATCGACAAACACACGTGCACATATGTAACCATTTGTGGATACCTGATACATCTAGGGAAATTAAAAACAAAAATAAATAAGTAGCAATAGCAATGCAGCTCTGTTCCCCAATTGTTCTTATCCTTAATGTTCAAATTGCCCTGTCAATTATTTGCAAAACTGTTGATTTTTGGGAAACTTAGTAGTGCTTGGTGATTTGCTATATGAATTGCTATAGTTATATGGCATTCTTCCCCTTAATTTCAGCTGTCTTTATAAATCCATCTAGAGTAGTCTGTCCACACCTCAAGTCAACCAGATAATATTAAAGCATTCTTATTTCATGCCTTTTAAGATGCCAGGACAAACTATGTGTTAAATCTGGAATACTAAGAAGTTTTCAATGCAGCTGATCTAACATACCACACAACTTGGTACATTCTTCTCCACTACAAATGCTTCTTGATGTGCCATGAAGGAGTTGTTGGGGGAAAAAAAATATAGTTCTCTCATGCCTCATTTGCTTAGTTCATGACAAAGGTACTGAGCATTGTCAGAATTCATTTTCAAGCTTGGACTAACCAAACCAGAATATCCTTATTAGTTCATCATTCACATGTCTCATAGTTGTTTTTATTTCATGTATTTGTTCTAGTTACTACTACAGAAAGACTAAAAATATAAATAGTAACATTTCCTCAGAAATACTTTTATTTCTACAAGGGATTGCCTGTCTATATACATCTGTAAAGGGTACCCAATTAGATATTCTTATTGCTGTTGTTTTGCCTTTATTTTCTACTTTTAAGATTTTCTGATAGATACTTGAAAAGGAGGCCTTTGGGAACTGTGTCTAAGCTGACCTGAGCTTTTAAAGAAAATATTATCATCTATCATCATGGTCATCATCTATCGATCTTTAGCTAACTATATTTAGAAATAATACAGAAAGAGACTCGAGAGACTTAAAGATCATTGCTACTTTGCCCTAGGTTGTATGCATTTATTTACTCTAAAAAGGTTCTGAATAGTTCATTGGAGCTTATTCGAGATCTTTCATTTGTTTGGGCAGTTTCCTTATTGAGATGCAGTGAAAATATATCATAATATATATTTATGGCATGTAGATATTCCCAGGGGCACGGATGTCCAGCAGTTACGATGCTGGGCATGTCAGCTGGAAGGTTGGCAGCTCGGCAGTTCAAGACCCACATGCTGCTGCATAACGGGGTGAGCTCCATTACTTGCCCAGCTCTTGCCAATCTAGCAATTCAAAAGCATGTAAAAATGCGAGGAGATAGTTTCATCTTTGGCAGGAAAGTTAACACTGTCTATGGCCTTCAGCATATAGTCATGCGGCCACATGACCAGGAAGCATCTTTGGACAACACTGGCTCTTCACTTAGGAAACGGAGATGAGCACCATCCCCTAGAGTTGGACATGACTGGCAAGGGAAACTTTACCTTTACCTACATGTTCCTAAATTGAATAACACTTGGATACAAATTGATATAGAAGACACCTTCTTGCAAAGTTGCATTCAGTTTACAACCCAATTTTTTTGGAGTGTCTGTGAAAAAAGAGATCTACAATATGCTGTGATATTCCTTATTTCTCCAACCTTGGTTTAAGAGGATATTTCCATAGCTCTATAGGTATCTTTAATTCTTTGCTTTTTAAAATCAAAACAGAGTTTCATCAGAACTAGAAACCTAGATTGGAAGTGGCTATTTAGGTCAAGTCAGGCCATCTGTATGGTGCAAGAAGTCAAATCAGAGCACCCCTGGCAGATAGTTATCTAACTGCTGCTTGAACACATCCTGTAAAGGAGAGCCCATCTCTGTTCTGCTGTCAAATAGTTTTTATTGTCCGGAACACTTTTGTAATTGGGATTTGCCTTCCTATAATATGAATCCGTAACTGCATGTCCTGCCCTCTGAAATAGTGGAGAACAAGCATCTCCTTCTATTGTGTGTCAGCCGTTCAAGTATTTGAAGAATGCTATCATATTCCCCGATTCAGTTTCCTCAAGGCTAAGCTGTCCCAATTTCATCAAATTCTCTTAATTTATAGCCTAATAGTCCTCCTCACTGTTCATTTCTGAACCTGTTCCAATTTGTCTAACTCTTCAAATGGGGTGCCCAGAACTTGACAAAATATTCAAGATAAAGTTTGTCCAACACAGAATGAAATGCTAAACAATCAAGGAAAAACAAATGCGTAAAAACCTGCATACCAACACGTTCCAGGACAAAGGAGACATATTAATTATACTGAAATAGTATTTCAGTGCCAGACCTAAAGTGTATATTCAGAGATACTGAAATATCTGTTTACAATTTCTGGTATCATGATAATGCAACACTGGATTTATGCAGTAAGTATATTCAACATTTGTATAGGGAAGTGTGTATGGTTTTAAAAAACATTTTTCTAAAACAGTACTAATTGTGCTTTTCTTCGGACAAGTTCAAATGCTATTTCCAGAAATGTATTTATTGGGATGGTAGGTCAAGAGTATACCTGGAAAAGACGTAGCTTTCAGATCATTCTGTTCAAAAAGTGTATTGTTTTCACATTAAATGTCACAGACACATTCACAGGTTTGCTTTAAAATCTTCTCAAGTATAAATGATACTGAATATCCTTAATTGTATGTATACTCTTTATTGCATATTGTTGTTTTTCTTTAAAAAATGCACAGTCTTGTAACATACACATCGTTTCCTGCTAGCTAAAAACATCCTTCTATCTAAAGTCTACTACATGGTTTGCTACCCCTAAGCTACTTAGTATATTTCAGTTTACAAACTATCACTTTTTCTCTCTCTCTCTCTTTTTTGGCATGTTTTTTTTTAAATTACACACCCAGGAACAATGCAAAGAAGAAAGTTATAATGAAAATAGAGTGGCTATTTCCACCAGCACCAATCAAAAAATGTAACTTGCAACAAATGGCACATGGGATTAACCTGTACATTTATTTAAGAAAACAAGAACAAAAAACCCTTTCACACAAGCACAAAGAATTGCAAATGCAGCCTCCCAAATAAGGCTTGTTGCAGATCAAGTTTGATTTGGAAGCATAAGGAATGGTTTCTACCAGAGCCTTGCTTCCTTTGGTTTGTCATCTTTGCAGTACAGTTCGCTAGAAATCCAGGCAGATCCATTAATCCATCCTCTAAAACAGAAACAAACTTCTCCTTGAACACTTTTTAACATTGTGAGCAGCACAACACAAAACAGTCAGTTGTCTCAGTTTGATACTTGATTCACTAAATGCCAGAGGACCTTTTTCTTTGTGGGCCAGGGAGGGCAGGATTCTACAAGTAATGTGCTTGCCGCACGAACCCAGATTGATTCTGGATCCAAATAAAAACACTGTGTTTCATTTGATTGGTCTTCAACAGATCAGCAGTGAGTATTACAGGGTTTTTAAGCCCTAGAACTGAAATTGCTAAGTTTAAGGTAGTGTTTCCAAGCTGGATAACTTAAGATTATGTGGACTTCAACTCCCAGAATTCCCATGGCTGGCTGGGGGATTCTGGGAGTAAAAGTCCATATATCTTAAAGTTGCTAAGGTTGGGAAACGCTACTTTGAGGGCTTCCACTTTACTTTGCATTGAATGTCACTTTGAACTTCTAACGAACACCATCTCACCAACCGTTGGGATGATTAAACAAGATAAGCCAATGAGGACCCTTCAAAAATGAATATGTGGATATATAACATATCACACATAAACATCCCTGCTGAAAAAGTGACAAAACAATTATTCAAATAATTTTCCAGCTTGTAACATACTTCTGGATGGCTCAAAGCACTGGCTCAGCAGTGTTAATCTGCATAAAGCATGTCTGCGGGGTGCCCTTGGTCACCAAAGGCGTCTCTTCTGGGACATGTGGCAGTCGCACACACTTGCATTAGGTCTATTCCATGCAAATGGCTTCTGGAGGGGAATGTGAATCTATCCTGGGGGGTAGGATGGGGGGGTGGTAGACATAAAAATTCTCACTTTTCAGCAAGGCTCTCTACAATCACAGAAAGCTGCTGAATTCTTAAAAGCCTACTGAACTGCAGGGCAGGTTTTCTGGACAAGACTGAATGTTGCACATTACAGCACCTTTCTGCTCTGTTCATATTCAAAATACGCTGATTTTTTTCTTTATTCACCTTTCATTTTATTATAACCCTCTGATCCAACTGAGCTTTCTCAGTATCAACGCCCTAAAATCAGATCCAATCCAATGTCTTCCATCTATAAATAAAATATATACATATAAAAGAGAGGCACTTTAGTTCAAGTAACAGTTATGACCTACTTGGATGCTTTCTCCTGGAGCAAAGGGTGTTTTTTTGCTCATCTGCTCTCTGCAAGGACTCATATAATCAGCATTCTCATTGTTATTGTTTTACAAGGTATTTGACGAACCATCCATGTATACAGTTCATTTAAAAAGACTATAGTTAAGAAAAATGACATTTGAAAAAGGAAAAAAAAACATGCAGGTGCCTACATACACACACGCACAAACAGATCTGATAGGTCTCTGTGGTGTGATCTTCACAGCTTTCAGATTGCAAAAGGATCTAGGAATCCCAGCAACAAGAACTGTTATTTTGTACAAACTACTTTTTATACAAAACCACACATTTGCTTTACAGTTCACATGAGGAAAAGTGCTATTCCAATTCCCCAACCAGTTAGCATCTTTTACTAGTCCCCCCACCCCCCAAAGTTTCAAACAGCATTAACTACCTAGTGCAAGAAGGATAAAAAATAAAATAAAAAAAATCCCTGGTCAATTTCAGAACCTTATCAGGATGGTAAAAAAGCCACATAAAAGAAATCCCACAAATAAATAAAAGAGGAAAAGAAGCAAAAAGTAACAGTCTTTGATATTCTCTATAATTTAAGATTAAGCCACGCTATAAAAATTGGAATTTTAAAAACACTTTTCCAATTTCTTTGTATTACTATTGTTTTTAAATTATTAATTACTCCCTGAGCAATCTGATGTTTTTTGTGTTTTGTTTTAGATTTTGGATTGACATCTTTATAGGTAGCTCTGCATAACACTTCAAGAAAATCATGAATAGCAATATAATGGGGGGGGGGCACTTCCTGCTGCTACACATTAAACATTTGGTCCCTAAATCTCTCTTCTCAACTCTTGAGCTTTAGCAATGTCTTTTACTAAAGTTGTTTCCTTTGGGACAAAGGGTAAACTCTGAAATGAGTTCTACATATGAACAAAGGCCTCTGTGTGCTGCCAACCAACCCAAGGCCATAGGATCATCAGGAGATGACATTAAACTTGCTGCTTATAAAAGTCACATTTATTTTTACAGCAGCGGTCCTCAGCTAAACTGTAAAATAACACAAGGCACTACGTTCAGTTGGTTTGCTCCTAGTGCTGCTTGACCAAAAGCCCAGCTCTGAACACTTGAGTGGGCATGCATGGAGGATTACAGACAGTGCCCAGTATCTGCAGGTATACCCCAACCCCTCAAGGCTCTTCTGAAGTCACTACTGCTTAGACAACTGTTACAAAACGGAACTGGCCCAGAGTAAATTCTGACCTATCTTTACAGAGAATATAGTTTGTCTTGTTGGACAGGGAATCAAAACAAAACAGAATGAACACATAGACCCTTGAATCCATTTTTTTTTCAAAAAGAGAGAGCACCCCCCTCCCCAATTTCCCATTGGTCTTCAATAAGAAAACAAATCAATTTTATAGGTGCATTATTACAGTAATGAAAAACTCCCCCAGGAGTCCAAAAGTGCTGGGAAAGAATGAAAAAAGAGATTGTGGGAGCCAGCACAATAATTACAAGGGATGTTCAAGTTTTAAGTAAGAACAGACACAGGAGATAGACTTTTCTGAGCAATACAGTTCAGACTAAACATGAGGAGCTTCTAATGGACTTTGTGCTACTGAACTCCCAGCAGTGATGAATCAGTCAATACAGGTCCATCCAAGTCAAGATGTTCTCAGGTGACTTAATGCTCATCCGCACAATTCTCTTCCTATTATCCCCTCAATTTCAGCATCAAGGACCCCAATAAGCTGAAATGAATGTTACGTTCAGCCCTCTTCGTTTCCCCCCGGGTGTTTCTGCCTCTTATCAGTCTCCCTCTCCAACATTTGTGCTTTTGAAATGGAGAAGCTGCTTGTGGAATGCCACTATAATGGATAGAAAAGGGAACATTCATTCAAGCAGAAGCAATCGTGCGTACTTCCAAGTGTGTCCACGCATACACATGCCCTTTTGGTCTCCATCCACCCAAAGAGATTGGTATATACAGCACATATACACACATGCTTCCATTTAACACCCGCTCACGCATACATGCAGGATGGGAGAAGAAAGATGCCGTTCTGTGATCACCAAGGCAGAAGGCAAAAAAGACCAGGCTTTACCAGATTATTGGTCAGGGTTTTTTTTTTTCTATCACACTAAAAAAGTGAAGATGATGTTCAAAAGTTGAGTTTTGTGACGGGTCTCTCACGACTCCCGTCTGCCAGTTGATTTGTGATGCGTTTCCGATTGCGCTTCAGTTTAGAAAGGTCTTTGTCGAAGACTTCTCCAGACCTTAAAGCAGAGACTAGATCATCAAACTCCCCACCTTCTTCACTGTTTTCTTTTGCCTTCCTAGCCTTGCGTTCCCTCTCTCGCTGCTCCTTGAGCTGGAGGTGAAAAGAAAAGAGGCTTATTGAGACATTTCCAGTTTGCCACTATCGAAAATCCAGCACAAGCTGTATGTGGTCACATGTGTGTGTGGAGAACAGCTCAGCTTCTAAAAGGCTGAATGTTCCAATATAGGAATGTACTAGACTCAGTTCTATCTGGAAATTTAAGTGTCTGAGCTCTCAAAAATTCCTTGCTCTCAATCCAGAATGTGTGGTCACTCTTTGGAGCCATACTGAGAAAAAAAAACACACAGTGCTCAGCACTTCACATGTTGAACTCTGACTGTGCATGTTGAATTCTGAAAATAAGTGCTGGAGAAGAATGAAGATGTTGGAGGGAAGGATCTTGGCTACAGAGTTAGAGATTAGGAGGGACATTGGAGGAAGCTAAGCTCAGTGGAAGATGTACTGCAGAAGGTCCTAATCTCAGCCCTCACCGTTCCCAATTAAAAATGGAAAAGACAATTTTTTGCTGAAAGCTTTGGAAGCTGCTGCTATTTATTTATATTTATAATATATAACAATATTTATATTGTTAATGCTCTGACTCTGCAGGAGGCAAGTTCTCATGTTCATATAGGAAACAAATTAAAATATGCTCTAGAGAACAGCCCACCATCAACTATCAATGCTACTCTTGTTGTGTATGTGATAGCTGTTTTCTGTAATTGGATGCTGTCTAGATGCAATGCAATGCATTGCAGTGATGAAAACTGAAGTACCTGAGCTTCCATGCGCGCCCTTCGCTCTTCTTCTTCCTTCCTCTTCCTCATGTTTTCATTCTCTTGTTTAGCCTCATTTACAGCTTGAAGAAACTGGTCAAAGATTCCAAAGAACTCATCTGGCTGTGTTTTGCCAGCATCTTCTCCAAAATGCTTCACTGCCTTGATAAACTAAAGGAACAAACAAGTAAGTGTTTGGAAAACTCTCCCAAACTTATCCTTTTTGAGTCTAAGAAAACATTAGTTTAAGAACAGGACTGTAGTTCTAAGTTTAAGACTCTGTCATATCTTCCTTCAGACAAGGCAACTGAGAAACAAATCCATTACTGCAAGCCTGGGATCCACAGTCTTTGGGGGCCATGAGTATGTGCTGCATTTTGATATCAGGTTGTGAGCAAAGTAACTTGACTGCTAGTGGGATTGTAGTAAGTATGGATCATAATGAAACACCATCTTAGCAGAAGCAAACTGGTGCAGCTGCTCCCTGCTACTCCATGCTCCCTGCTAGCCTCTGTCCCACAACACTCAAAAAGAACTCTGATCTTACTTTTAACATTTTGGGTGGTGGGAGGGGATACATATAAACAAGCACTCAGTTGCCACCTCATCATTTTTATTTCTAAGAATATCTATTGGTCTTAGGAAGAATATGAGGTCATTCTGGAATTAAAGATGATTCTGGATTATTAATTACTTAGGAAGAGAAATAATTTAAGAAAATTTCCCATGGCTAGAGTGTGGTGTTCTTGCACTTATTTAGATCAGAAGGGGCCAAAGACTGTATCTGAATGTTGCATCTTTTACTGTACGATCTGTACAAGCTCCAGTGGTCCACAAGTTCTTATCAAACCCTTTTCCAGTGGTGGTGCTACTATCATGTTCTAGGACAGAATCCTGCTCTTCAGAAAGTTTTGAAGAAACTCAAAAAACTACTCTGACAACCTGAGGTTACACATTCCCAGTAGGACAAGGCTTGGTTGTGGTCCAAGTCACCATCTCCCCTCATTCCAAACTCTGGCATCCTCACTTACTTGAACCCACCATCCTCATCAACCTATCCTTTATCAAAGTTGATAATGCGCTTTTTCTATCATGAATTAATCATACCATTTTGGAATTGCTAAGAAGCTGCACCTCTTTTTTTGTTTCATGTCCTTTATTATCAAGTTTCCTCCACTCCCTCTTTTATTAACTCAGGAGCAATAAAACCAGAGTTTTACATTGAAGATATAAATCTTAAACACATGGATGAGGAAAATGAAAACTTTATTTTCAATTTTGCTCTGAAGATTCACTCCTGTATGTTATTTATTATTGCCACACGCTTCAATATTGGAACCAAATGTGCAAGGAAAGTTTTTGAAAAGGAATTTACCCTCCCCCACCTGGTATCTCGTGGAAGGAAACTGTATTTGCCCAAGTAAGAAGGAATTAAGGAATGAATACCTCCCCACACACAAGGTTTCTTTGTGTGTGAAAGTAATACTTCACCTGATTTCATATATGAAGTTTGTATATGAGATGCAAGTAGCAATATATTTTTAAAAGAAATGAAATTATATTTAACAAAATTATGTCAGCTATCTTTTCCAAGAAATGGGCAGGATATATGCTTTTAAAATTAGTTGTTGGGTTTTGGGGGGTTGTTGTTGTTGAGTCGCAATCAGTTTTTGATTCCTGGTTACTGCTTGGATAAATCCCTGAAGTTTTCTTGGTAAGATTTCAGAAGTGGTTTGACATTGCCTGCTTTCGAGACTGAGAGAGAATGACTGGCCCAAAGTCTCCCAGCCGGCTTTCATGCCTAAGGTAGGAATCTCCCAGTTTCTAGCCATCTTAACCATTACACCAAACTGGATCTCTTCAAGTAAATAAATAATACATTTATCCCACACATGATCAGACATAATGGCCACTAGCTTAGAAAACTTTTTAAAAAATAATTAGACATCGTAATGGAGCACAACTTTACCAAAGGCTAATTACAGTTATCTAACTTGTGATTTGAACTTCCATGGATACATACACTGTCACAGTCAATGCCCATCCTTTATGGTCTGGGAACTAGGCACTGTAGAACATGGTACATTTGGTCCACATGGAGAGTTCCCTTCTAATGGGAACAGGAAGCCCATTACAGCAACTTGTTTATCAGGCCATGGTCTACTCTAAGGAACCAGAGATGCAAGTTGCACCCTCCCTTAGAGTTTTCTGGAGGAGATGCTTCCACAGAGCTCGATTGTTGAAGACTGTTATACCTGCTCTGTTTTGTTTGGAGGGAATTGTTTTACAAAGTTATGATTTTATATGATGTAAACTGCTGGGACTCTCCACAAAGTCAATAATAAAGAAATAGCAAACATTAATGTTGGGTATGAATAGTGAAGGAATCCTGCCTTCATGTTCCACTTATAATCTTCCAAAGACTTGATGTTTTGGAAACAAAACACTGAATTAAAGATATGTGACTTTAACCAAGCAAAATGTAGGGAGGATTTCAACTGGACAGTTAACATAAGGATCTTTGTTCAACAATTCTACATAACTGCTAAATGTGATATAGGTAATGCTTTGAATCATTTTACTGAAGAAAAGGTGAGGGTTAGAAAGAGGGTGAGATTAACCCTCTGGATGTTTACTGACTGACAGCTTCTTCTCTATCTCTCTTAGCAACCATATTTCTTAATTTACTCTTCTGCAGTTTGTACATGATTCTGATGGACAAAATGCAAAGGGACTCATTGTGGAACTCTTTAATTATAAGGTATCTTCATGCATTAGTAACTACTGAGCCCCAGGGACAGACCAGACAAAGAAGCTAATAAGCAGATTCATAGGTTAGGCAAAACCTAAAACCCCAAAGGCACAATCATAGTGCCTCTAAAATGGTCTAATATTTAATGTTACAGTTTAATATGATAGTAAGTAATTAAATCCATGAGAAACAAGTAGTTTGACTGCAGTTTCTGAATTAGCTTTGCCCATCTTTTTCCTCCCCCCAGTGAGGCACCACCTTGCTGTGGTTGGGGGGCTTGTGTGCTGTAAAGAAGATGAGAGCTCTGCCAGAGGTTCAACCATACTGGACAGGTCTCATCAGAGGAGCCAGACAAAGAGTGTCTCC
>JANHZU010005598.1:365951-376862 GCA_032468055.1 Acrochordus granulatus | reverse complement strand
GGGAGTCTCCAGAGTTCTCTCTCTTGAATGCCTTTCACTTAATTTACGCTGTTTATGCAGCGAGAGAGGAGAGCTCCATTGTGAGATTTCCCACGTGAGCTCATCGCATGGTGCTCATTGCGATCAGGAACATCGACCTGCCATATGGCAGCGTAGGCAGAATGCGCGCATGCTGCCATCCGTATGGGAATGGAGTAAACTGTGCATGGCAGAGTTGGCAGAACGCACACGCACGTGCTGCGTCGGCAGAACTCTCGCATGGGGTTGCTGTCTGCAACAATGGAGTAAAGCACAAGGTAGAGTCGGCAGAACGTACACGCGCGCTTGCTGCATCAGCAGAATTTTCGCACAGAGTTGTTGCCTGAACGGGAAATACAGAGTGCACTTACTGATGGCATGCAAGGTATGGCACGAAGTTTTCTCATCTCGTGAGTTGAGGCTTGTCAAGTAGAATAAATTTGATTAAAAATTTTTGCTCGTCTTGTGAGTTACTCGTCTTGTGAGGTACCACTGTGCACTTCTTTCTCTATGCAAGCTGTTGTTATACCAAATAAATAACCTCTCTGGTCTACATTCATATAATTTGGCAGTTTAAAAAAAGGCTCCTCAAGGCTTGAACTGTTAATAGTTGCTACTTATTTGTAGTTTTTTGTTCTAAATAACCATAATGTTTTCTTCTTCCATGTATATAAGAAATTATTGAACAAGAATGTTTTTTACTGCATCAAGAAACCTTACCTGAACAGTTATTGGCAGAAAAAATGATGAATCTCAATGAAATGCCTGTTTTAAGTGCCCCACAGCTCATTGAGGTATTTACTATATTTTTAATTAAAAGAATTTTTTATCTATCCAAAGGGAATTCCAGTTTTTGAAAGTAAGCATCAATCTTAACTTGTTAATACTGTAACATATTTTTCTAAAGAATTATATGTTATTCTAAAATACTGTGAATTGAAATCCACTTAAAAAGAATTCATGCTGAAGCTAGTACAAAACTTGCGTACTAGGAAATTGGACATTCCAGGTTATTACTTATTTACTTGCTGTTATTCCTGCTTACCTTATATCAAAGCAATTCAGCTTGTAAAGTTCCACTACTCCTCAAATATGAAAACCAATAAAGTTTCATTAGTTAGAATGACCCACAAGTTGTATAGCTCCAGGTGTTTCTTAACAGCATGTTCATAAAACCATCAGTGTATTCAGAGCAATTGCCCAAAGCTTTATGAACACTTGAATGTTTCTTTCCCCATCATGTGAATGTGCACACAAAAACTTGGGGCAATGTACTTATACATCCTATGATTCCAAATACCGAACATCTTCTGGGTGGATAAATCTTAATTTGTTACCCACAGTTTATCAAATAATTGTATTATAATTATTTATAAATAATTCTTTATTGCTATGATTTCCACAGTATTATATATATCTCAAGATATCCTAAATTGCATGTAATATTACAATTGCAAGTTCCTTCAGAAGAAAATGTCAATTTTATGAATATCATTATTAAATAATTATTTGAAGATTATTGAGGATTTGAAGAAGTACAAGCAGTATTTCTAAGACAGATAGTTGTGCTGTCTGGTGGTTAAATAGTCTGTTAGAGCCTATGAGTTAGTAATATTAATTGTTAATTTATTTTTATCTTGGCTGAATAGTTATGGATTTTGTTTTGTGTTTTTTTAACTTGTTAGCTGCCCTAATTTACCTGGTGAGATAGGCATCCATATAAAGTGAATAAATAAAGTTATAAATCAGTTTTACGCACAATGGCTGTAATATGGAATGTACATCTAAAAGTGTATGCCTTTCCCTTATTCTTAGTGGAGTTGACACATATTTCAGTGAAAAAGAGTTTAAATATAATGTTTCTTTTCCCATCATATGAGTTTCAGGGTAATTTCACAGTAATTCACAGACACCCAGTAAGTTGTTTACATGATAGTTTATACTGTTTTGTAGTCTAAAACTAATTTTATGTTCATTCTTTCATACAATAGTTATATATATGTGATGAGAACAGGAAAGCTAATGAGTATGATTTCAAGAAAGCCCTTGATTTACTGGAATATATTGATCAGGTATGAAAATTAACAAGAGTTTCAGTTATGTTTTACAGGTTTTCAGTGAAAGTGTGGGTATACACAATTATGCAAATTCCCTATGAGAGTTTATAGAATGATAGAATACCAGTCAATGCAGATAATTATTGTTAGATCCACTTTTAGTAATGGAGGACCCAGCTTGGGAAGGCATTAATATCAGTATTATTCACAACTTTATGAACTTATGTTCCAATCATTCATTTATTTAAAGTATTAACATAGTTCCTCTTTGTAGAATTTCCAGAATGATTGACAAAGGTATTTTTAAAAGTATAAAAAAAATTTTTGTAAAATAATTATAATCAAATTGAACAAGGCTAACAGAAAAGATACTTGAACACACCAACTTTAGGATATAATTTATTCCAGAGGGTGGACTATTTCACAGGACAGTTGCCATCTCAGTAATTGTGATCCCCCAAGCCACTATTAGTGGTAAAAAGATGAGAATCTCCTTTGAAAATTAAATAAATATTTAATATTTCAGTATTCACTGTGAAAATGCATGTGTCTTTCTAAAACAGACATAATACCTTTTTCAGCCTTATGACTGTACTGGCTCTAAACATAAACACTGTTTCCTATTTGCCTCAGTACATATGCGTATTCCATCCACAAATACCCATAAAAAGGCAGTGTATTTCCCATACTGGAGAAAAAAAGAGTTCCTTTTACAACTCAGGAGTGATTATTTTTTCATGTGTTAGACTTATATTCCACCCTTGCTCCAGGTGCTCAAGTTAGTGTATGTAGCATGTCCTCCTACAATTTTTCTTTATAACTTCTTTTGAGATAGGTTAGATTGATCCAAGAGTGGCCCCAAATCACCAGTTGTGCTTCCATTGCCAAGGTAGACTAGAATCTGGGTTTCCTGTATCCTAATCTGACACTTAACCAATACATCGTACTCTGTCACTGATGTACCATAAAGGAGGCTTAATTTCACCTGATAATGATACATACATACACACTACTCATGTAATCAAAAGTTGCACTATTTAGACACTGTAGAACCACATGGAGAACTGGGATGCTGTATTTTGCCTATGTGTGAGATGACACATTGTAAATGGCCATTCCTAAATTAACTGTGAAGCTCGGCAAGAGAACATTTGGATGGTACTTCATTTTACCCACAACTTGAAGTCAAAATTTATATCAAGTCAGTTCATCTCTGAGAAAAGCCTATTTTCTTAAAATCCATCTGTTCTTTAGCATTCTGCTTCCTGTAGAGCATAAGAGTAGTTAACGTTTTGCACAAGCTTTGTGCTCACAGTCTTTAACTAGCCTACTGTTTCATTACTTGCCTTACTATTCAGATTTATCAGATAGCATTGC
Organism: Acrochordus granulatus; assembly: GCA_032468055.1. Classification (NCBI taxonomy): domain Eukaryota; kingdom Metazoa; phylum Chordata; class Lepidosauria; order Squamata; family Acrochordidae; genus Acrochordus; species Acrochordus granulatus. The sequence continues at coordinate 373,410 of JANHZU010005598.1, read as the reverse complement.
TCTTTCCTTTGATAACGCCCATAATGCTGTTATGTAGCTTATCCTTTAGTTGCCTCCTCAGTCAAATCACATCCCTTCAGAATTTCTACAGCATACAGTTTTCTGTAATACACTCTTTAAAACATGCCGTTATTTTATTATCTTGTTCTAGCATAAGTGGTCAACCAAATTTAGATTTGGTTATAATGAATAATTTCTTTCCTGAATTTTCAAATGAAGTTTAACGTTATTTCTTTTTTTTTAATGAAGGCTGAGCAAGTGGATATAAATTATCTTAAACTTAAAATACTTTGTAAAGCTCTTCTGAGAGACAGGTAGGTAAAAACAATTTAATCTGTTTTAATGAACATAATGTTTTTATTTACGACATTTGCACCTATACTTAGGTAAAATAATTCTTAGAGCAGCTTCCATGAAATTAATAGCAAATGAGATAATCTCTTTTTAGTCTTCCTTTCCAAAAGATATGACAAGGTGTGAGGACTAATGGAAAAGCAGATAGATTTGGACACCAGTTGTTACAGTTAAATACAACAGGCTGAATGCAAACAGTTCCTGGAAAGGTAGAGCCAAATTAGGTTAAGTCTTCCAGAAGAATTTATGGATTAGCTCTGCTTTCCATTTCTTCTTCCACTTTTGAGGGTATCTTTGATTTCAATTAATACTTTATTGAAGTAGCCTTCCAATGTCCTCCAATTTCTAATATCTAACTGAATATTTAAGTAGAGCATTCCAAAATTGGGGTACCTCTGCTACGAATAAATTTCTTTATAGAAAGGGCAAGTTGATAGAATAGTAGGGGTTCCCTCAGACGTAGTGAAAGGATACATTTTTGGTAATCTTTGATAATTATGCTATTGAAAGGGCTAGAATTATCCCATTACAAACAGGAAATTCACTAAAACTGTAGCAGTTTTCATACTATACATGAAGATATATTTAACCTTTCACCCATTAGCTCTTAACCATTATGCCATTGTCCCTCCTTTTTTCTACAGTCTTCATACATTCATACAGTTGAATGTTTACTTAAAATTTGTGTATTTGAAGATCATCCCAAATAATAGAATCTCTCCCCCTCTCTTTCTCAAGTTACCTTTCTGAATTACTCATTTAATTTCCAGAGTTTGAAGGAGTAGAAGAATGGATGATGAAAAGTCTCAGCACTGTATTTCAGACAGAATATAAAACTGAATTACAGTGATTCCATTCAAAATCTTAAAGGATTGTGTAAAATAGTTATTCCAAATATGTATATTGACAGAATTCTATTAATGTGGTTCAGGAACAATTATGGAGGTTGGTTTAAAGTAAGAATCCTTTCACTGATTAGGGTTTATTCTGAGTAAATCCATAATTATGTCTAGGCTTAAACCCAAAATGTGTTAGGTATTGATCCTCATTTGGATGCTACCATTTCAATTTATTCAATTGATGAACCTTTAAAATAAATAGCAGTACAAAATTAGCCTTATTCAGATGCACTCATTATCAAGGCATCTTCAAGTGTCTGAATCAGATATCTCAAACTACCAGCCTTATAGGGATGTGCATAATTTTTTAATGCTGCCCTACTCTATAACTATATATGGCAATAGAATTGTTGGATAGTACCTGAGGCTTGTGGGAAACGCATAGTGTCTTCCTAACAAGGTAAAGGATTTTGTTTCTCTCGTTCATTCTGTTCACTATTTCATTTTCAGGAGAAGTGAATAGCAATGAAGGAGGGTTTATTTTACCCAGAATTCCTGGTTTACTGCAGGTTAGAATCTGGTACATTAAAAATTATAACAAATGCATTAACAAGAATAAAACTTTTTAAAATGCATTTAAACATATATTACTGAAATAGATCCTCTTTCTTGCTACAGCTTTCATCGATTCTGAATTCAAATGCAGAATATGCTGCCAGCATTTTCTTGCTTTAGCATTCTTCAAAGCCACCTTCTCATGGGCAAAGTCTAGGGAGTAGGATCAGTTAAACTGCCAATGACAGAATGTATACACTAAAAACTATACTTAATGCATAGACTAAATTTACTGGTCATACTAGTATAATGCAGAACAGATATATTAAATAATTTTACATTAAAAGCTGATTATTTCAATTGTAGATCACTGCTGACTATGAAGAAAATACTATTTTTCCTACCAATTCCATATTACAGAGGCCATTTTTATTCTAACTCCTCCATCCATATGTTATACAAGTTGTGCGTGATATTAATTATAATGAGATATGTGGATGATGGTTTAATATTGCTTAAGTAAATTTCCATGCTACCTTTTGTCTGCTCCAGCCTTCTATACAGATGGGGAAGCTTCAAGAAGGCTGAGAGAAAATATTTTTCCTGAGTAATACTTTTCCTCTGGTTGAAGATTCTAGTTATATAGTTCCAAATCTTTTTAAAAGTCCATCTGTATTTTTTCCTTTAATTATGAAACAATCTTTTTATATTCATAATACAGCATTTATTTAACAGAAATGTAATGCTAAAATTTGAAGAAAATAGCAGAGGATTCAGAAAGTGACAAATGAAAATCAGAAGTATAAGCATAGGAAAAGATAGCACAATGGAAATCTACATTAATATATTGTCAGTTGTCAGTTTTTAAAATATATTTGTTTTGGCTCTTTTATGCTTTGGTTATATATAGTTGGTCCAGTTCTGAAGGCAAAGACGATCCCATTGAAGCATCTAAAGACAGTATTTTTGTGAAAGTACTACAAAAGTTGATAAAAGAAGGTATATTTTATTGAAATATATTCAGAAACATAATTTGAATGTCCTGCTTAAAAATTTGCATGCAGATATCAGATACATATGAAAGATACACAAAATATTAACAGCCACAATTTCAATATATAGCTGGACAAATTAAAGGTGGCAGAAATGCTATATATAGCTTTAACATGCAGGGTAACCATAATGTTAGAGGTGAAAATCATTATTCCTGTTTTAAATACACTGAAACTAAGTATACGGTTTAATAGTCCTTAAACTAACAACTATTTCCATTGTAGGAGTTCAACTCAGTGAATATCTGCCTGAGGTGAAAGATTTGATGCACTCAGATGAACTTGGACGTTTAAAATGTAATCCATATTTTGAATTTGTTCTGAAAGCCAATTATGAATTGTACGTTTTCAGAGACCAGGCCTGAAAAATTGTGAATCTGAGAAAGCTAACTTATTTTAGTTCATTTCAGTTATTTTCTTATTGTGCATTACTTTGTAATAAAGCCTCAATTCTAATCAATAACATGTCTGGCTTCAAAATGATTAAGAACTGAAACATCAAAAAGGTGATGTTCTATTCATATAAAAAAGGAAGTTGAATGAAGCATTAATGGTTTTCTGTTCTATAAACACAATAAATATTTCTAAACAATAATCTGGCTTCTTAGTTGTGTTGGTGTTTTATAATTAATATAATTGTTCATGCAATGTTGCCTTTTAATCTGAGAAATGTGGACTACTTATATTATAATAATTATATACACTTAAGTTCTTTAATATATAAATTATTGAATTCAATGCTCACCAAGTAATGATGTTCTACTACAATCCAGGTAATGACATGAAGGCTAGTAAGTGGTTCTCCAAGGGCTTCTTCTGATAATTTCTCTTCTCTACTTGGTAATTTACAATCCACAACATTTTACCATGCTAATACAAAAAGAGCAGATGGATTAATATAAATCAAGGTTAATTCTTTAATCTGACAAATACCACAAAATTATTCCTACACCCTGCTCAACATATACAGAGTAACTGCAGAACCAGTTTGCCTCATCTTACTTCTTTATGTCTTGGCTAAATGCCTCTAGAATTTGATCCAACAGCTTTGAAGGTCAAAAGTTAAATCAGTTGAAAAAGTAGTCCCATGTCTAGTTTTTAAAACTATAGCTACCATTCCGTGGCTTCCTTTCTTGCTGTGCTAATAGTGCTCTAAGAATGGAAGAGCTGAATATATATATATTAATATATATTTTTCCCATATATATGGGGAAATATATATATATATATTATATAGAAAAGAAACACTACCACTATTGAAATATTAAAATATTTGAAGTATGTTGGGATCTACAGAATATGAGATAGCAAAAGGAACAGGCTATGTCATGCTATTAATTCAAAGCTAAAAGACTGAAACATAGGAAAGAAAACTGGTGAAAGAGCATATTTGGATCCTGCTTTCTCAACAAAAAAAGCAGTGAAAAGTTCTCTGTTCTAATTAAAGTCCTCCTGCAGCTTTTCATTTTGTCTAATTTTTTAATCTGCTTTATTTTGATATGTAAAGTGCTCCATAATCTGAATCTCCTAGAAATTCTTTATTGCTATTATTTTTCTCAAAGTAACATGGCTTTTCTCTATTTAGAATAAATAGCAGATTCTGAATATATGAAATGGGTATTCAAACATTTGTTAGTGAGAAGACACAGCTTACCAAGAAGCTCATCTCAGTGAATTCAGCAGAATTCATTCTAATAGAAGCACAGCAGTATTAATGTAAAACATGAAATCCGGAAAATTATTTTGCTTAATGAGCAGCCTTTGGAATGGGATATGGTGTAAGTATAGACACTTATGGCTGGCAATTTCATTCCAAAGTAGTTCTGTTTTTATACTTAAAAAATTATATATTAAATGGCATAGCTGTTGCCTTTGTATACTGTTAAACATAAATGGGATTTATTGAACTAGAGATAAGTGTTAGATGTTTTAAATGGATCACACAATATAAATGGAATAATAATGTTTTAAGTTTATATTCCTCTGCATATGTAATCAACACTCTTGACTCTATTTATTTGTTAGTATATGCATATGCTCTGGAATTCAGTGTTTCAGCTGCATATACAGTATTAGTTCGCATTAAGCCTGTTTGTTTACTAATAGTAGCCATTTTTTTCCTGGAAAATGGCAGAGAATTATCTGAGTCTGATTGTCTTAAGCATATGAAAACACGCAAATATGTTACGGTTTCAGTAGATGTTATTTGTTTTATTGCAAGCAGTGGATTGGTTTAATGAACAAATGGATCAATTGATTGTATTTGCAGATTATCTTGCAATAACTACTGTGAGTTCCTTTCACTGGAAAATTGTTACCTCACTTGATTGTTGTTACAAAAACAGGAGGAATCAGCATTATAACCATCACATGGGGTTCCTGAATGAAAGATGGCATATAAATAAATCTATGCATATTTATTCTTCAGCAATTATTTAAACTTACAAAACAGGCAGCATTTGTAACAAATCACAATATGTTATTAAGATTTCTGTCAAACTGCTGAACTCTACTGCATTGAGAAAGAATTTCTACTGTACTTTCCAATTAATGAAAACTCTGGATGGAGAGACTAATTTCACTCCTAATTTAATAAGCATATCCATTAATTTTGTTGTGAGCCACTGAGAGTCATTTTCTGAGTTTGGCGGCATATACATTTGATAAACAATAAAGAAATTTAAAAGGGTGTGTCTCAGTGCCTGAGACATTTATAAAGCCATAATAAGGTTTTGAATTGACAAAGGTGTAAAGTTGTTACTTCTGTTGGCAGTGATTTCTCCTGCAGGGATGAGCTTTACACTTACCCTTCTCTAATAGCTTGAATTTGATTGGATTTGTCTGGGTTAATACTGGCTAAGTCTTTTATGCAGTCCTAAATCCTTTAGCCATAATTCCGAACTATGTGTACAGAACAAATAACTCTTGCTTGTAGTAATCAGGAAAAATACTGTAAAAAGTTTATATTGATAATAATTTGGAGGCTTAGAAAACAATAAGCACAGTACTAATATCTGCATAACTTAAGGAAATTATAAAGATATAAAGCTATGCTTATATTAGTTATTTTATACAATTTGCCATTCACATATTCCTTAATGAAATATAAATTATAAAGTGTTGATTGTAATCAGTAATGTGTTTAATGTTACAAATTAATTTGATATGCATTTACTTAATAGTTTTGCAGCAGTAATTGATGTACTGAACATACTAGATTTCACAGGATGCCTTTAAAGAAGAAAATGTAATCATGTACTCAAAAGTTTGGTTCTTCATTCACTTAAACGTATTTTTAATATGAATGTGTTAACTTATTGTTGAGAACAAACCTCCCTTTCACTCCAGTGTGACCTGTTCATCTTAGACTATTTGTTCCATTCTAAAAATGTTGGAATGGAGGCTCAACGGTTTGTTGAGCTTAGAGCAATTAAATATATAATATGCATTTAATCAGATAATCCATTACATCATTAGTCCTTTATGTACGTTTCAGTTTTGGTAACTTCAGAATATTATATAAAGAAATATTACTGAATCTCAAGCCAGAGTTGTTCAGAAAGATCTTAGTAGGACTAGGGCTTATTCATTTCCATAGTCAGGGAAAAAGGGACTAATGCTGCAAATGTATGTGTGCCTGAATAATTTATAGATTATTAATCTGTTTAAACCTGATGGTAAGGTTACTGAAAATGTTTGTTACATTTACTGCAAAATACATTAATTTTCTTTCAGGAATGCATTTTATTGTCTTTTTCCACCTAGGGTCATAGAATAAAGGATTAGAAGAGTTCTTAGAGATCGTCTAATCTTATCTCCTGTTCAATGCACAGATGCGCCAAGTATGCCAAGACTACAGCTCCCAGAATTCCCAGTCAGCATGATTGGAATCCTGGGAATTGCACTGCAAATATATCTGGCAAGCACCAAGTTGGAGAAGGCTCTCCAAGATTTTCATTTCAATATCATCTTCTCCATAATTGGCTGGTGTCATTGCCCATCCAAAAGGGGACTTTTACTTCCACCTTTCCTCCAATCCCAAAACTGCCATTAACCTGCTCCGTGACCATAACTAGAGTGAATTGCTTTAGATTTTTCTTTTAAAGTCAGCTTACCCATGTGGTATAAATAGCATGAAGTACGGCGAACTCATGGTGTATGGTAACTCTTCAATGTGGTTGGCAGACAGCCAGGACCTTGGGTATTTATCATCATCTATATATAAAACTGATTTTGCACAGCATTTTAAAGTGCATTTAAAATGTTCCTTTACAGTGGTTGGCCATCCAGCCAAAACCCAACTCTTCTCGTACAACTCTTCTTCTCATACTTAAGAAATGCTCCATGTACTCTGTTCTTGACCGCTCCTTTAACAGACAACTGTTCTGAGAACTAGTGTTTTTGGCCAGAAGCCACAGTCCTTGATGAATGTTCCTCCTCAGCTGTGATTGTCCAGGGCAAGCCTGTTCATGTTATTAAAATTTTGCACAACATAATAAATGGAACAGTTGAAGGTGTTTTAAAAAAACCTCTGCAAATAGGGCACAAGAGAATTTTCAAAACTGAATGTGACCTAACAAAAACATATTTAATCAGACTTTGGCCAGATTTAATAATCTGGATTTGAGGCTGTAAAATGTTTACCTGGGTTGTCACCCT
>JANHZU010005598.1:321116-336474 GCA_032468055.1 Acrochordus granulatus | reverse complement strand
GTATCACACATTTCTGGTTTTTTAAAAGTGATTTTCTATAGAGGAAGAAGCCATTGGCAATCATGAAAGTTTTTGTTATCTCTTAATACCAACAGAATAACAATAGAAGATGTATCATAATAATACCCTGCTGCTTGAAATATAGTCATTCACCTCAAAACTGCTACAAAATCTTCTCTGATAGGTGCATCCTCACCACTTCCAGCAGTGGTGCTTGCTTCAGTTGGAAATCAATAATCTTAAACAGCAAATGCATTTAAAGTGAAATCTAGACTTCACTGGAACTTTTGTTTATTCTAAAATGGCATTAAAGATGACCTGTACATTTTCTTAAGTGCACAGAGATTAATTTTGCCTGAGGAAATGTTATGTACATTTCTTTTGAATTGCTACATTGGCAAGAGCTGGAGGAAGTAATGGGAGTTCATCCCATTACGTGGTGATGCTTGGGTCTCGAACTCAGGCTGCTGACCTTCCAACTGACAAACCCAACTTCTTAACTGGCCATCTCACTAACTGGACCAAGACAGTATCATAATTCCTCAAGAAGTATACTGTAGTTTAAAGTCAAAACTATAGTTTGTGGCTAGGGATTGGTTGAGCTCTAGGAACTGCTGATCAAAAGGAAGGAACATGGCTGCAAAGCCATAAACTCAACAGTGTCTATTCCCATGTGCAATCAATTTAAAAAGACGGGGAAAAGTTTAGAAATCAGAGGTAAACATGATCTCAATTCAGGGAGCACTGAAATCACTTAAAGCCTAAAAAAATTAAGCTTGAAGCAATACATAACTTTAAACATGTTTCTAAATGGTACGTTTTTCTAATTTTTTGTGTTCTTTAAATTTAGCTGTATTTTTCATGTCTTTGAATGTACAAAGTTTCAAAATTCTGATAATCTGACAGCAAATCACATGGTTGTATTTAAATTATGTGAAGTCAACTATCAGGCTACAGTTGAGAAAAAAATGCAAATACTTTAGAGATCAGATACCTCCTTCACCCACCTCTCCTTTGACTAGTATGCTCGCCTCAATTTTTTTCGGTAAGTTATTCTACCATTAAGAGGTAAAATAGACCAGATAAGCCTTCATCAAATGGTTCCATGTTTATTTCCAGACTAGGAACAATGATCCACATTCAAATGAGAATAGGCTGCATGCATGAGTCAAGATGTTAGCAGATGATTTAGCTTTTCTCACAAAGTATATCATTGCAGTATTTGTAATTTTGCATCAATTGTCATAATGCAAATGGCATTATGCAAATGATGCCCATTGCATAATATGCAAATGATGTACACTGCATCATTTTCATGAAGACATGATTACACAAATTGCCAAGGAAATGAGCTCCACTGCATGCAAAGTCCATTGTATTGAGTTTTCACTATATGCTGAGTTCAATAGTAATCTAATATTCAGAATGTTTACACTTTATATATGCAGTTTATCAAAATTGTCAATATTTTCCAAGAGAAAATTATACTGGTTAGAAGTCGGTATTCGTACCTTATTCTCATGTTACCCCTTTTGTCTTTTAAAATAAAACAGAAATGTACTATTTTCATTTAGCATTGTTTCTCTTACATGACAGAAACATCTTTTAAAGTTCTATTCATCAATTATTTTTAGGGCTACCAGATGCAATAAATTGTATGCAAGGAAAAGAAAACTGCTTTATATAATTTTCAGGAACACACAATCACTGTCTACTGTATTGCACTTGTCTTTATAACTGTCAAGTTTTGACAAAGCCCTTGGACTTAAGTCATTGTTTGAAATATGAATTTGTTAAATGGGTTAAAGAGAATTTGCTAAATGGTTAAAGATAAAAAGGTGAAGGTTTCCCCCTTCAGTCATGTCCAACTCTAAGAGGTGGTGCTCATCTTGTTTCATAGCTGAAGAGCCAGCAATGTTCAAAAACACTTCCATGGTCATGTGGCTGGCATGACTATACTCAGTGGCACATTGAACGTTGTTACCTTCCCACCAATTTAGGTGGTACCTATTTATCTACTTGTATTTCACATGCTTTTGAACTGCTAGGTTGGCAGGAGCTGTGGCCAATAATGGAAGCTCATTCCATGATGCTGCGCCTGGTTCTCAAACTCGGGCTGCTGACTTTCTGGCCAACAAGGCTGGCATCTTAAATGCTAGGCCACCATGCTCCCCTATATGGGGTTATTCAACAAATATAGTAAAGTCTGTCATTTTTACATATTGAGAAGATGCTAGTCATAGGAATTAAATGTAGGATAATTGAACCGAGTGTTCAGTTAAAAGGAAGTAAATCCATGTATTGCATAAAGGAAGTGGTACTGATTTGGATACAGTGATTTGTATGAAAAGCCTGATTAGCTAGGAAATAGAATTCTTCATTCTTCCCCCCAAAAAGAATCCTGCATTAAGATTTAAACAAAATTTGGTTCTTTGTTGAATATTTACATAATGACATTGAACAGCACAGTAAAATCTTTATAGTTTAGAAATCATGCATTTTTATGTATAGTATGTAAATGCACTTTTATTTATGGACACAGGGCAATTACATACTGTCTTGAATGCAAATACAGCAATGCTTCTGCAGTTCCTATTTCAGGAACTAAGCTACCTTGAATTCAGCACCCTTGAACTACATTAAAAACTTGCAGTATTCCAATATATGAACCTGGTGCTGAATTCAACTGCAATTTTTAAACGAGTGGGGAATTGCAAAGCAAGTACAAGATTTTCAATAGTGTATTTTATTGGCTAGCTCCCAAATTTTTTGGGGGGAGCAATTCAAAGTGCTAGTTATTACCTTTAAAGCTGTATATGGCATGGGATTACGTTATTTGCAGGACCACTTCTCCCTAAGGTCTTATCAGATTAGATAAGAGTAGGCATGCTCCTGATTCCTTCCCTTAAATTGTTGCCATCTTATGGGATCTAGGAAGTGTGCCTTTTCTATGTCAGCCCCTGCTAAATGGAATACCCTTCCCCCTAAGATCCAGGAGCCCCCACATTTTTATCTTCCAAAAAGCACTTAAGAGGTAGCTTTTCCCCCAAACGCAGGGATGGGGTGAGATTTGTGGGATGAACTTGTGGGTTGCATGGGAAAGTTTAGCTATTAAGATTTTTATTTTAGTGTAGATATTTTATTTTGGGGTTGTGAATGACCTAGATTTAAATGTTCTAACTAAAATTTGTAAAGAAAAAAAGCATGTGAAGTGGAAAGCCAGCCAATGAGAGCTTTAATTCTTATCTATTTTTTCTCTCTCTAAAACATTCTAGTTATAAGAAAATAAGGATTTCAGGAGAATTTGTGGGTGTGAAAAAAGAAGGGATTATATCTTATCTTGCCCTAGATGCATTTAGACTAACTTGATATATAGCTAATTTTGATAAAAACCTGTCTGTAGCATATCAATACTAAAACAATGCTTTCAGAACTGCAGCCACAGTATCCAGGTAGTGGTACCAAGTTAACTTTAGCCCCAAAGGAACTGAAGTTCTTACCTAAGCAAGCTGTTTGTGAAATGCAATTTATTAAATTAATCAAGGAAAAACAGTAAGAGTCCATCATGATTTCTTTTCTCATAAGTGGGAGGAGTGAACGGCAAAAAAAAAAGGGAAACCATCCCTACATAAGCATAAATCATGATGCTGCAGTTTCCACCACAAATACTGCTAACAGTAGGAAAGGATATTCATTTCTGTTTAGTAATAATGAACCAATGCTTTTTTGTCCTATTTTTACTATCTCCTACTTTTTGTAACAGTTTCATTTTCTAGGCTACCCAGTATTAACATTGAAAGAAAATTTTATTGTATTTATTCCACACAATGTTCCACAAATATTACTGCATGTGAATATTCAGAGGAAAAAATACAACAGCAATGTGTAGGAAGACTACAAGCATCCCCGTCACAACTTCAGAATAGCAAAGACCTGGTTTTGCATTTCCCTGAAATTTAAAAACACAATGTTACTTTACAATAGTTCTAAGTGGGGATAGAGAGGACTTCCAGTGAAATATAACAGGAGATCCACTTAGGGAGAAACAAAGCTTCTTTGGATTCTTCTCTTACCCTAGGAACTATAGCATTAGCAAATCCACAATAAAAAGAAGAGACAAAAATGCTTCTTGAAAGCCATTTAAAATATCCATGCTGTTTATACTCATGCTATGAATTAAATACACATCAATATAGATACTGCATGCTAATAAATTTTGCTTTCTTTTCTTTAAATTGATAAGTATCAGAATTCAGATTTTGTTCCAGAAGAACATACTCTTGTGAAGTGAATTATTTTGATTATATCAATATTATTCTTGTTGATGTTAACCTTTTGAAAAACAAATTGCTACCAGTGAAGTTTATTTCAAAGCTCTAGAATAGCCATTTGATATTCTAATGACTAACTTGTTTGTAACCTGGTATAACCAATTCACCTTGACCACAAAGACCAAAACTAAATTTACTCAGATGCCCATTAAAAAATCATGAGCTTTCTAGAGCATACTTTACTGAAATGCAACCACAAAGGGACTAAAATTTGACAGACAGATAGAAATCTTTTACAAGTACAGGTATGTCATAACATTTCATCTGAATACACCCATTAATTATAGACTGGTAAGTTCCTAGATGATCTACTTATGGAACTCATTCCTAACACTGATCAATTTAATACTATATTTATTTTAGGTACCAGGTGAAATCTGCCTAATTATGTCTTTTTTGGTCTAATTTTCTTGTACTGGTTTTAAACAGTTTATTAAATATCAGCTTTGGTCTTAATATCTGGCTTAATAGTCTTAATATCTCTGTTTGCAAGTTTTGCACTATTTTATAGACAAAGGAATGGAATTTTGGGACTTTCACTAAGAGTTTTTTTTCCCCAAGTTGTTTTTTGTTATAAAAATGCCCCGGATAATATTAGGATGGGAAAGCAACATACCAATACAGTACTTCTATTAAACAAATTTCAAACAAGGGGAAATTATAAGGAAAAAGTGCTTAGGTCTTTCCTTGTTGGCTAACTAGTGACTACTAAAAATGACCTGCTGCATTAATTATACTCACAACCTCATTGTGGCTGCATTCAAATGTACATTCAAAAAAAGTCCATATGAATTCATCTATTTTGGCTCTAAGGAAGTAAGATATTTAGTTGACATTATCATTTACATGCTTTCAGGTACAGGTAGTTACAACCATTCATTTAGTGGTTTGAAGTTACAATGGCACTGAAAGAAATAACTTATGACTAGTCCTCACACTTAAAACCATCATAGCATCCCCATGGTCACATGATCAAAATTCAGGCTCTTGGCAATTGGCATGTATTTATGATAGTTGCAATGCCCTGGGTCACATGCTTTCTATTTGTGACTTCCCAGCTGGCTTCTTACAAGCAAAATCAATGGGGGAACTGGATTCACTTAATGATTGTGTGATTCACTTAACAATGAGGTCATTCACTTAACACTTGTGGCAAAGAAGTGGGTGTGATCCACTTAACAGCCTTGCTAGCAACAGAAATTCTGGTCCCAATTGTGGTCAAGGATTACCTGTATGAGGCAGCTGAAAAACTGCTTTTTAAATAGATATAGAAGCAACAAAACTTTCTTCTTTGTTCAGCCATACCAAAACCTTCCATTACCTAGAACTCTCATGTGCTGTTTCAGTTTCCAAAATCAGAAATGTTGCTCTTCAGATATGCCAGGAATATTCAAAGAGGTCATTTTTTAAAACCCCTTCAGCAAAGTCAACATTTCACATTCTCAGTGATTCTAAGAAATGTTCATTTCTCTACTATGAAAGCAAAATATTTTTTTCACAATGGCACAGAAAGATTTTCATGAGAAGATGGAGCTTTGTGTAGGTTTACCACATACATGTATATTTATATAGTCCATCTTGCATTTCTAGATTAAACTTCCATAAACCTACCATTTGTAAGAGAATAAATACTGAAGCAATTCTCTTTCAGATGTAATTATCCTAATTTTCATTAAAATTATTTTTAACTGAGTATATCCTGAACAGACTTACATATAGAAATTATTTTAATTTTTTTTAAAAAAATCAGATAATGATTGACAATTTCAAACACTTCTCTAGAGTGGCAAAAGAAGTAAGCATTATCTTTTTACTTGAAACTACATTTCTTTTTAGTTACAGTCTAAAATGTAAAAAAAAATCCCCAGTCAAGTTCAGACAGTAGCAAGCTCTGAGTTCACAACTGTATTTATAGCTTACATTTGACAAAGTGGTAATACATTTAAGCATTTCAAGAAACAAGAACAATTATATTCAGTAAAAAAAATCTTTTCAGTATGCAGATTAGTAAACATATGACCTAAAGTTTTCAAAAAATAGCTCATGTAAGCCCCTGTAGAAAGTGGCAAATAAAACACTGGCAGTCAATGCCAGTAGCTTTCAATGTCAACTCATAAATAGTAGATTTTGTAAAAAAAATAATAACCCTGAAACATGATAATGCCAACCAGAATTAAAATTTTAGTTAATTAAAAAAAAACAATGTTAGTGCAATATCATGTCAGTATGTCATGCTTTGGAAATTTAATGACAATGTGGTATATGCACATGATATACCACTGTTTTTAAGTAACAATAAGAAACACAAATATATAACAGAAAATATTTACGTACAGGTATTTTAAGTCTCAGTATTGTCCACTGTATTACCAAATATTATTTTTGCAGTCTCACTCTGCCATTCCGCTGTACTTTTTTTTAAAAAATACCATATGTTCTATTTTGTTGAATCAAAAAGGAGTTCTAAAAATGCAGAGCCTTGCAGCAACGGCAGTTTTTCAGGAATTATCTGAAAAGAGAGCTGAAAAATAAATAGTATTTTAGCTTTAAAAGATTTAAATTTAGATATATGTATGAAAAGGGAAAGACTGGCAGGTGCAATCAAGGTTAAGAGAACAAAAATAGGCATTTGCAGATATTTTTATCAACTATATAGAGTGGGCAATCAGGAGCCTCACATGATTCTCCAAGCCAAATCTTTGCAAAGCTCAAAGATCCCATATATTACACTACTAAAATTAGGTAATAAATTGCATTTTAAGGAGGTTTTTTTTTGCCCTTGACTCTTGGTAACTACATGGACAAATCCAAGTATAGATACTCCTTGGTTAACAACGGTAACTGGGACCAGAATTTCTGTTATTAAGCAATGTGATTGTAAAGCACAAATTCATGTGAGCACATCATTTTGTGATAGCAATCTCTGTAGTTCTCATTGCATTGTTAAGTGAGGATTTGTGGTCATTAAGCTAGGACCTGCTTACAACTTCCTGCCAGTTTCCAGAAACCTACAGTGGGAAAGCTGACAGGAAGATGCAAGCCCCAGGCAACTGCAAGCAGACTGGCAGTCAGGTAAGTGGTTGCTACTGAATAGGGAGCAGACAAGGCATGAGTGTGGAGGGGCTGGTGGGACTAGGAGTGGCTGCTGCCAGGTGGGGAATGTTCACAAGATACAAGAAGCTCCTGAGTTTCAGCACCTTCCTGTGCATGGCTGTGATGGGGAGCCCAACAGAGGGGAGGCTGGTGAAAGGTGATGAAGGTCACCTGGGGGTATAGCAGGAGCACAGATCATAGAACCAAATATTTATATCTTAAAAGCTGAAAAATGTGAGCTTTGCTTCTCCTTATCACCACACCTCCAATAGTTGAAAATATATTAAGTATGACCCTCTCTTATTGTTGCAAAAAAGGAAGTTTTTCAAGATTCATTGGTTAAAATTAGAAAAATGGAGGTGGTATTATGTGCTGTTTTGACATTATCCCATTCTCTATGTGAATCACATACTGTTTATATGTGTATGTATATATTATATGTACATCTAAAATCACTGTAAGTGATTATGTAAATATTCTAGGATTAATAATTATTCAAGAACAGCACATTTTAGATCAAGGTAATAATTCAAAGGCAGTTAATTTCATTAACTGATTTCTTCACTTAATACCTAAAGCATCAAAACAGACTTTTAAGAAAACAGTATGGCAGAGAAAAGGTGACATAGAAATCTAATGGATAAGAGACTACAGACAAACTTGAAATATCACTGACTCTGAATCTCAACTAGATTGAAATGGCAAATGCAAAGCAATTTTTTCTAAACTGACTGTTCTCAATTTTGGAATCTATACTCATACTAAATAAAAGGCTTGAAAACTCCAGTCTCAGCTATTTTTAGCTATGGATGACTTTTCTCTTTTCAATTAATTATACACAGCTATATGAAATTGCCAAAAAAGCATTAAATATAAAAGGGCGAAAAAGAATAGCTCTTCCTAAAGTTTCTGGAAGAACTTATGAACCTATAATATAGTACTTACTAGAAATAGTAAAAGGCCACTGAAATTAATTCTTGCATTACAAGAAATATATGTGAATACTTTAAGATTGCCTATTATTATATTAAAGATCTTTGAACATCATTTTTATTATATTAAACTGAAGCAAAGATGACAGTGACTTGGTTATACAAACCTTTTTTTCCACAAAACAAGAAGTTTCTTTGTTGCTTGCTTTTAACAGCCACATTCTTGAACACTCTGAGCCTGTGCTCTCCGTGGAGATCTTAGCTGTCTCAAAGCAGCATCTCCATATTGAATTCCTGAGCCCATCCTTTCAGGATCCAGTTCACCTGATAAAACAAAATGCAATTTTTTTTTCCTTTTCTTATATTAACCATAAATAGTTAACTGTTAACCATGTTAAGGCTCTTGGCTTGCCAGCTGGAAGGTCGGTGGCCTGAGTTCAAGACCTGGCATTGCCATGCAGCAGGGCAAGCTCCTGCTGTTCTGCCTTAGCTTCCGCTAATCTAGCAGTTCAAAAGCATGCAAACGCGAGTAGACAAATAGGTACCACCTCCTCTGGCGGGAAAGGTAATAGTGTCTGTGTGCCTTTGGCGTCAAGTCATGCCAGTCACATGACCACGGAAGCATCCTTGGACAAACGCTGGCTCTTCAGCTTGGAAACAGAAATGAGCACCACACTTATCATGTCATGATAAGTGTGGTTACCCTACTAGCGTTACCCCTAGTAGGGTAACCTGCCACTTTACTTCTTGTTTCTTAGATTAACCATAAACCATACACATAAGAGGTGTGGTGGTGCAGCAGCTTAAATTATGCTAGATTGTTGACCAGAAATGGCCGAAGCTCTGATGGTTTGAGCCACAGCACCACATGGAGTGAGCTCCCATCACTTGCCTCTAGCTCCTGACCCCCCAGAAGTTCAATATTGCGAGTAGATAAATGGGTACCATTCCAGCGGGAAAGACTGGCTGCATCTGTGAGGAGAGTGGGAGCTGGCACAGGACCTATCTGGATGCAAGACGAGGCCAGAACAAGTGGAGGAAAGGCCCCAGATGAACAGCAGAAAAACCCTGAACACCACTAGCCAGTTAATGTTAGTAATAATTGTTAACGTTATTTAATGTCAGTGATTTCCAGCTGAAAGTCCCTCTGAGAGACTAGTGGCATATAAATGTGTGTAAATAAATAGTAAAATACAATTACATAAATTGTAATTTATGTTAATGAGTTTGGGATACTTTCTGGTTAACTGCTGTTAACTTGGACACTGGCCTATCTGTCACACAAAATGAAAGGGATTTCCTTCCTCTTTGTTAGAGATATATACAAAAAGATAATACATGACAGCGGAAGCTGTGGATGAGAATCTGAGATTGCTTGCCTTAGCACCAGATCTTAATGTTTCATAGAACAGTTAATTAAGAAATAGTTTTAAAATGTTTTCGTATATTACATGGAAAACCTCCCAGAAATACATTAAAAATACATCATGTGCTATCTGTCAAAAAATTTACACTGATGGAAGGATTTTTCTTTCATGTATCAAATCCTTTTATACAAGGTTACACAATTAATCTCTATACTTTCTTCTCTGGAAAATAAATATGAGAGAGGACATGACTTGGATAGAAAGCATTAAATTTGATCATTTAGGCATTAAATCTATTAGCTGAATAAACATACATTCCTTAACTTCTTTGACAAGATATAGGTTATGGCCAGATAGAATTTTACAACAAGGAAAGAGCACATTTAATTCAGGAGCATTATATCATTTCAGAAGTGTTATTTAATCTTAAGTAAAAATATTTTAGTAACAACTGAAACTTGGATTATATTACCTGACTCAATCTTATTAAGTATTTTTCTTGCACACTGTACAAAG
Organism: Acrochordus granulatus; assembly: GCA_032468055.1. Lineage (NCBI taxonomy): Eukaryota > Metazoa > Chordata > Lepidosauria > Squamata > Acrochordidae > Acrochordus > Acrochordus granulatus. Next base: position 326,235 of record JANHZU010005598.1, on the reverse strand, counting down.
GCTTCTTCAACATTCTCCCCTGTCAATGCACTTGTTTCCAAAAACATCAGCTCTGTAACAATAAAAATTAGATAAAATGTGTTGATCAATATTCATAATGACCCAAAAATAGTCTTTCAACTTTAAATGGAATATATTTACATATGCTATCACATTTGTCCCATATAAAATTTCCCTGGCCAATTTTTATCGACTTCTCTTACTGTAAATCCCTAAGACAATTCTATCTATGTCTACTTAGCAGTAAATCCAACTGAATTCAGCAGGACTGATTCCCAGAGAAGAGCATCCAATGCTGTACGCTACGTTAGAGAAAATACATATTTAGGAGAAAATTCTAACCTGGAAAATATCTTCCATCTATCAAACTAAGAGAATCTTAGAATACAGATATGGAAAATATAGCTGTTAGTCCTTGAGCAAAAACTCCCCCTTATAGCTCTGCTCCCATCCAAAATTGTCTCTCTATCACTTCTAGCAACATTCACATATTGGATTTTTCAATATCTTAAACTGCATGAAATATCTTCAAGTGGAACACTGCTGTGTACCAAAAAGGAAAAGACAGTACATAGCAAGAGGACATGTTTACACATCCTCAGACTGGACTGTTTGCAAGCACATTTTCCCCAGAGAAAATATAACAATATTGTTATTATCTGCATTTTATTGTATCTGGAGAACATTCAAAGGCAGCTCTGGCCACCAATCTAATGTGAGATTACTCTGGGCATCATACTAACTGATATTTTTTAAAGTACAAGTAGTCCTTGCTTAATGACCAGTTGCTTAGAGACTATTCAAAGTTCTGACAAATTCCCCAATTTTATGACCCAATTTTCAAGTTCTGACAGCTGCAACCTCCCTTGCAGTTATATATATATGATTGCATTCTGGGCACTTGATAACCTGCTCACCTTTCTGGTTGTTTGTAGCGTCCCACAGTCATGTAACTATAATTTTTGACATTTTTTGTCAGTTTCTGGTATTTATTTCCAGATTCTAGCAACAAATGCTCTGGATAAAACAGATTTGTTTAATGACAGCCATATTTGCTTAAAATACTCCATGTTTACTAATGACTCCTATAAAAAACATTGTAAAATTGAGCACAATCACATAGTGATTGTTAAGAAACTTAACAATTTCAATTTCTATCACAAGTTGAGGACTACTTATACTAAAATTAATATTGTGATGAAAAGACTAAGAGCTCTGCTATGCTTGCTTCTTCACTGAGGAAGAAATTGCATAAAGTGGCTAAAGCCTTTTCAAGTGTGGTTTTGGTTTAATATGATTCATTCTTCTATCTGGGAAGGCATGACATAGTCAAAATAAAACTGAATTTGCTACCCACCATCTGGAGCACAACAAGATCCCAAATTTCCAGTGTAAAGACTTGGGAATCAAGAATACAAAGAATGCAAATGTCCTTGAATCAAGAGGTAACTAGCATACAACAATATAATTAGCATATGATGAATCTGTTAGTACAGTATAAGTAGCCAAAATCCAGGGATGTTCATTAAGGTCTTTCTTTTACCTTCTCCTCCCTGAATTTGATCATTAAGACAAATTTGATCCAACAATAGGACAAAAGTGTCTATTCTTTCATCAATCATATAATCAAATCAAACCACATTGTCACATGATAATATGCTCCTATATGATACTAAGATTGCTGCATTGTTTTAAACCCAAAAGACACATTCCAGCAGACTGAAAAAAGTACCTGAAAACAGGCAATATGTGGAAAAAGTAAACAAGAAATGCTTATAAAATTTCTTACTTAGAGCCTCCATTTCACTCTGAACAGTTTTGTGGAGGGAATTTTCACTATAGTCTTTCATCGGGAAAATATTAGACATCATGAAAACTACTTACCATTTTCCTGAGCAAACCTGGATGCTTCTAGGAAAGTGACTTCCCTATCTCCATCAAGATCCTTTTTATTCCCACATAATATTATTACAATATTCTGACTTGCTAACATCCTTGCATCCGTCAGCCAGTTGGTAAGTGCATTGTAGGTTTCTCGACTACATCAAATGAAAAAGTATTTTGTATTAATATTTACAACCCACAACATTCTTATGGAAATATTCTGCTGTACTTGCACATATATCTGGAAGAAATCTGCAGAGAAACTATTGTACAATAACAAGATACAGAGTTGAAAGGTATTTCCAGGTACAACTGAGGGTAGATTGCATGTTTGCAGATGTCATAAAAATATTCAGTGTTACACTTACACCAAGACCTAATTTAATGCATTATAGGAACTGAAACAAGGACAACAGCAAGATAGAGACTAGACCAAAAAGCAAGCAATTAAATGTTGTTCTAATGCTTTCAGCTGTGATAAAAAATGTACATTTTGTATTCAGCTCTTAGGTAGAAGTCAACATTCTGAGATGCATCTACAGTAAAACTAGGATCAAAGATAGGATCAAAAAAACTTCAGCTCTTAGGAAGCTTCTGGTGAGGAGTTTCATTAAAGAAATATTCTCAGAAACAGATCAAACATAATCCATAGACGTGTGTATCTATTTGACTAACTAATCCAGAAAGATGCATGCATGCAGTTAGATATATAGGAAGTTTTCATGTTATAGACCAGGACCTCTATCACTAACTGTTAAAAGCAAGTTTGAGTGAAGTATGGAAATTTGTTTAATTAACTTTGAGAGAAGGTATAGATACTCCCTTGATAATTCAGTTTTTGTACAGATTATGTATTAGCGGTAATAAAATTTCATATCCTTAAAGAATAAAGACTACCAAGATTTTAGCCATGCTTAAAATTTCTCTAAAAAGAGAGAGTCTGGTGTAATGGTTAAGGCATTAGGCTAGAAACTGGATGAATTTTAGTCCCATTTTAGGCATGAAGCCAGGTGAGTGGCTTTGGGCCAATCGCTTTCTCTCAACCCTAGGAAGAAGGTGGCAAATCACTTCTGAAAAACCTGGTCAAGAAAACTGTAGGGACTTGTCCAGGCAGTCTCTTGAGAATCAGAATGAAATCGAAGGGAAAAAAATTTCTCTAGTATTTTTCTTTTACCTGGTGATGTCATAAACAAGTAAAGCACCCGCAGCACCTCTGTAATAGCTTCGTGTTACAGATCTGTGAAGAAAGCACAGCACTTAAAAGAATAGTAATATGAGTGTGCAATGCTAAAATTGCAAGCATGAATTACAGTGCTTGTTCTAGGATTTTTCAGGACAAAACTACAGTTCAACATCTACATAATCCACCATATCTATCCATCACATTTATATAGCTACCCATCTTATATCAAACTCTGGTGAATGAGAATATAAATAACTTTCCAGATATGTTTCTTTTAAGTCATACTGGATTTGAATTTTTCACATAATTGCAACACAATTAGGAACCCCACTTGTTAGTTACACCATCTTTTATTTATTCAGCCACTGCTGAGATGACATAAAGCTTACTCTCATTATTGTTATATCAGTACAACTATGCTTGGTTAGCTATAAGATGTTAAAAAGATTACAGAAAGGAAAATAGCTTTCACTTCAATAGAGATATCAAAAATACCTATATCGTAGAATTCTTTTTCCTTAACATGAAATTATACCTGAACCGTTCTTGTCCAGCTGTATCCCATATCTGTAGTTTTACATATTTGCCTCCAACATTTATTATCTTTGAACCAAACTCCACTCCTATAGTGTGATTGGAGTCATCTTTGACTATAACAGAAAAAGTCTTAATTAGTACTCAACTCCAGTTAAAAGGCAAGGGTCATAAGTTACAGCTCACTGTCTTCAGTGTAGAGACTGAAACATTATGGAAATTTTGAAGCCAGGAAAAATAAATGGAAAACCTGAAATACTTAAAAACCTATACAAATATAAATTATGCTATTGTCAGAATATAAAATGTGTTCCATAAAAATTAGAATGGTCATTAAATCACGATGGTGATTTGTTAATTTATACAATAATTAGATGCTTGGAAGCTGAATTAAACTTAAGCCAGAAGCCACTATGAACTCTTAAGAAAAAGAACATCTTTGTTTTGCAAATACATTAAAAGTTAAAAATCAGAAAAAAAACATGAACAGTTAAGAAATTAAGTTTGTAAGTATATAATAGAACAGTATTTTTAACTTCTAAGCTATTAAAATGATTTTATTAAAAGAAATAAAGACTAACCAATTTTACTTTCTGAGTTATCAGATTTGCTACCAATTATTTCTGCTGTTTATAATGCTTTTTATCAAAATGAATAAATATGAGACAACAAAGAAATAACCTGGGTGTTATGGTGTTAAGATGTGGTCCAGGAGACCAAGTTCAAGTCTGCCATTAGCCAGAAGGGTCCTTGCTAGCAATTAATCTCTCTCTCTCTGCCTGATCCTGAAGATACTTTCTTCAGGTCCAAGTCAGTGTTCATTATATACTGTTTTAGTTTCTGTTAACTTCACAAACTCCAACAAAACACACCCATTTTCTTCAAATGTTTTTCCCACTTGCACTTCTTATGTAAGAATTCCCTGTGATTTAGCATCACATCAAAAACAGCTGATGCTCTTGGGCTTCCCTCTACTTTCTGAAGGAGAAAGCTGTTAGCAAAATAAGTGAGGACATTCTTGGAAAGGTGATGCTTGGCAATTTCTCTCCCATCAAATACTGGAGTGACTAAAGTCCCCCACTCCATGTCATGCCTCATCTTGGATGGTGAAAAGTTTCAATATCTGATTGTTTTTGTCTTAAGACATTTTTACAGAGTTTCTAAACTTAGTCATACTTAAAACCACTACTATCATGTTTTCACTGCAAGTCACAATATTGTACAAATGAAACAGGTGGACTATCCTACATTCTTTGGATATACCTCCTACATTGCTTTGATTTGTAAGGTCACATCTTGCTCTCATAATGAAGATAGGAGAGCAGTTCTAGATGACCTCACATGGTAATTTTTTTTTGTAGCCTTATTATACCCTTCTACAACCATGCTCATAGATTTCTGGCATAATTAGTTACACTTTTAAGATAGCATCATATGATGATTAGTAAAATACTACTATCTATGAGGAGGTGCGGTGGTGCAGTAGCTTAATGACACCAGTTGTGTTGACCAGAAATG
>JANHZU010005598.1:186125-200000 GCA_032468055.1 Acrochordus granulatus | reverse complement strand
ATGTGGGCGCTTGCCACTTATATTGAAATAGAAGGCGATGCAGGCAACAGTGTGGGGTGCTGCTCATAGGACATGGCCAGACCACTGTAGGCATTTCTCCCACATTTTCTCTGGTATGGGCATGATGCCCATTTGCTGCTGTACTGTGTCATTGCTGACATGGTCAAGGAGAGAAACATCTAATGACCAATGAAGCATGTGCATCTCCACGGCTTGTAAAGAGTGCTCAACACATTTGATAGCTGGCCAGCACTCAGCACCATATAGAGCTACTGAGCATACCAGTGTTTTATACACTTTCAGTTTTAGATGGATTGGCATGCATCCATCACAGAGCATACCAGTGATCTCCTTCCATTGTAGCCATGCTTTGTTCACACTTGTGCGTACTGTACTTCATCATTAAGGCTGCTGTCACTTTGTAGTTGGGATCCTAAGAAACAGAAGGAGTTAGTCTTCATTAGATCTTCACTGCTGACTTATATGGTGGAAGCGCTCGGTCTGGTCTCTAAATATTGCTTCTCCCCTCTCTGTCTGGATACTTTTTATTTAATGTTAATGGTTTTTAATTGTTTTTATTTATTGCGTTTTACATTTTTATTGTGAGCCACTGTGAGTCTTTTTGAGTTAGGTTGCATATAAATTTAATAAATATTTTTTTGCTTTCTAGCAGTTCAGAAAATACATGAATGTGAGTAAGAAAGTTAATTGATTTGCAGAAAATACATGACAAAGTGAATAGGCCTGAACTGTGGAATAATTTGCATAAAATTAGAGTTAGTAACTGATTGTTGAATGCTGTAAAAACTGTATATAATGGTCATCAAATGTATGTAAGAATAAATGGAATTGATAGTGACTATTTAACATTAAGCAGAAAATAAGTCAAGGATATGTGATGTGATATCCCAGTGATTTGTGTAATGCTTTTACAGTGAATGTACAAAGAATAGTTGTGATGGCATTAGATATTGGTTGGGGATATGAATGTCCATGTACTTTTGGATGAAGATGTTTGTTGGCTACAAACCTGTATCATGTGCAGCAATTGTTAGACTGTACATTCAATAACAAAAATAGATCTGAAAAATGAGTGTATCGAAAATCAAGGTTGTTGCATGAGGAAGACAAAGGAAATAGCCTTGAAGGACAGGAAAGTAACTTGAGAAAACAGACAAGCCCCTCCTGAATTCTCACAAAGATAAAATGAGGGAGGGGAGCCCATTCAGATTTTCAAGATTCTGTTACTATAGCTGTTACAATAAAAGCAGCAGTGACCTACATGGTATTGGCTTTTTAGTCCGGTCTACCTTGTAGTCTGCCTCGGAAGGGTGACACCATGTTTGACAAGGAAAACAGATCGAACAATCAATGAATAAAACATACTATATTGTAAAAGCCAGTATTATATCACATACAATCAATTATTTAAAAAGCAATGCAATGCTACCTTCTCCTGCTCATATATAAAGGGTCTAACCTTCGCTTAATGCATTTATTCATTTTCTCACAAAAGGTGAGTCAAGCTTTCAATATTTTCTCTCTCTAAATAGATAAGTCATGATTAATTTTAGTCTCCCTACCCAGATATGTTGCCCTGCAATCCACACATTGCCAATCAGCATGGCAGAGATTTCAGGAACTGCATTTCAATTGGCAGCATTGACTGCCTTTTATATGCTGGATTTTGATATAAAAAATTAAGGAACTGAAAAAAAAAACAAAGTGAAATTGTTCACATCTTGCAATAAATTCAAGTATGCTAGCACACATGCACCCTCCCCAAACTGTCCATCAAACAGCTTTTTCTAGGTAGGTATGTGCAAATGCACAAAAGCCCTTAGGTTTCCTACACCAAAAGGACTTTTTTTGAGATTAAAACAAAAGAGGCATCATCTATGGTGAATCCCCATTGGGTGATCTATAAAATATTGAGGCAATGCAGGTGAGAGACGTTATTTTAATGAAGTCCCCCCGCAAAAAACGACAACAAAACCTATATTTTTTGTCCCTCTTTTGGAATCCAAATTAACTAGAAATCCAGAACAAATAGAAAACAGACTCAGGAGACGATCTTCACAAAGTTTAGGCAATTAGCTATTAAGTATTTGGAACCACGTTTCCTTTTGCCAACAGCTGTGCGCAATCATTTGTGGTTTAGAGGCCAGGATAACGGGGATGTTACAAGTTTTTCCCTCTCCTTCTTTGGCGTCCAGCTGAAAACCGCACAGACAGAGGAAGTGCTTGGAGCAACTGGAATCCAAACTCTGCGCTGGAACTCCAGCCAGACCCTCAGATATCCGAGGGGGGCCGAGGAAAATCTAGGAGGCTTCAGCAAATGACCGGTGGGCAGTCCTTCACTTCCCAGAAGCTGCTGCTTTAAAAAACAAAACAACCCGCGCAACTTCATCAGACCTTCCCTGAGAAAGCTAGCCGTTCTAAAGGTCTCTATAGAGGCCACCTCACAGCGGGCCCCACATAATAACACAGCCTGATGTTAATCCAAGATTGTGATATATCACTGTGTGGGTTTCAAAGACACATTGAAACGTTCCTGCTAACTGTTGCAATAGTTATTCTCTTCATTTTGGGCTTTTATCAGTTTTTCAATCGTTACAATTGGATTTTTCTGTTCTTTCTGAACTTGTCCATGAAACAGGCATTTTTGTGACCATTTAGGAGAAAAGTTCAGAAGTCAAAGGAGGCTATACATGATTGCGTACATGCCCAGTAGTAATGGGATGCATGTGTATTTGTGCTGTGCATGAATCTTGAAACGACTGGATGGTGCACGTCAGCAAGAGTGAGAACCGAGTTGTTTTTCTTCAAACCCCCAAAAGACATCTCAGGCTCTGTTCAGACCCGATGTTTTCAATCTCCAAATCAAATGACAAACTGTTACACAAACCCCATTGTACAAAACCGATAAAAAGGTAAAGATACCCTTGTATTAACTTTAACAATGGTTTCGATGAATTTTTTGACAAAATTCTTCTTCCAAAATGCTCCTTGACTTTCCAGTTCAGCTCACAACCATGGAGTTCCTCAGTTCTCACATTCAAGTACTAACCAGGGCAACCTTTCTTAGCTCCCTCTTTTTTGCTATCTGCTGCAGTCTACAAAACCCTAAGCAGATTTTATTACATCTCGTCTAGTTTGATCCTTGTAAGATTACAGAAATCAAATTAGTGGACTTTTTACCTTGTCCAGAGATTTAGTAACCATCAGAAAACTACTCCCACCTTTTATAAAAAAAAAAGCTAGTCAAAACACACAGAGAAAAATAGAAACCTGCTGTAATAATTTGGTAGCCTAGACTTTGGATAAGATTTGATGAGGATAATTTGATAAAACTTTTACAAATATCTTAAACTGGGTTTTTATGTTATTTCTGCTGTTGTTATATCAATGAACAGATGAATTCAAAGTAATATTAACATTAAAAGCAAACCAGTTCTAATGGAGCAAGCTTGCACATGTCTGAATATACTTTATCAGGATCTGAGCTGTAAAATTGAAATGTATGCATATTTCTGCCTCTTCTACACACACACAAGCACACCCCTAATAAATCTAATTTTCTGAGTTTGGATGGTCCCATATCAGACTGGTTATAAGGCTAAATTATCGAAGAAAAAATGGTTCAGATAATATGAATGGCATTGCTGTTGCTAATAGGGTAACAAGAGTACAAAATTAGATTTAACACAGGTTGTAAATAGCTCTTAAGGACTGACGCCAATTCACTCCAGTTCTTCCATCAGAATGACACAGATGGAACTGGACAAATAGAGAATTTTACCATTGTGTCAGGTATAGAACTGATACAACCATACACTAGCAAGAAGATACTAGTTTTCTCAGTCAGTAGTATGAAAAAATGCAACAGGTTTTGTCAGTCTTCTCTCTGTTTAACGGCCATTGAAGGATAAAGATTTATTTTCTTCAAGTTGATGCCCTCCACAGGTTGGATGACAACCCCCCTAATTCCAAGACTGGAATTACAGGAGTTGACTTGCAGCACATCTGCGGGGCACCAGATTGGAGGAAGCTACTAAAAGTCATTCAATGATAACTAGACATATGTGTACAGAAATAAAAAGCATATAATTTAAGGCCTTTTTCATAAAGATTAAACTCTTTTTGAACTGTTTCTTTCTGATAAACCAGTTGAATTAAGTCAAATACTTAGCTTCAAGAGATTCCAAATGTACTTCCAGAATGATTTTCCTAATCCTCTCTTCATGCTATTTATATAGGACTTTGGAATTCAAAACTGAAACTTAGGTGGGCATTAGACCAGGTGGGAAGCTCTATCCATGTAGTCTTAGAGAGGGTATGCTAATTTTAATCACATTAGCTGATTGTTCTTAACAACAGGATTGGCTGGTATCACTTGAATTAGTGCAATCATGCAACAATGAGTTGGATATCACTTTATATAAGCAGTTTCCCACAGGAAATGTACCTACAAATGTACATTTAATCACATCCAAAATACAGCCAGTGTGAGACAGTAGATGAAGTATCAGAGTTGAACTGTGGATGCTTAGTTTCAGAACTTTGCTGATCAACTCTTATTGGGTGGCTCTGAACCAATTTCTATCTCTAATAATAATAAAATGGCTCACTCTCAAGAAATCCACTGGAAGTCTTCAAATCCATCTGACAGAGTTGGTGCTGCTTCAGTCTAACAGCATTTTACTTGAAACTGTTTTGATATCCGGAACAGAATACAGCATTGCTAATATCAAGTGCAATTGTCTGATCACTTTCCACATCTTAAATATACTAATGTAAGTGAACTTAGTAATGCTCGGGGAAACAAAGTATTATTTTCTTTCCTGATCCTCTGAAAGACTATGAGCCCTCTGAACTAAGTGGAAGGGGTATAGGAAGGGCTAAACAAATATTCAGAAATGTTTTTTTTTGGTAGAAAAATATGCCAATTTATGGCATTTCCCAAAGCTTATTTTTCTCATAATATTTTCAATAGATATTTGAAAAGGATGTTAGGTCTTCTTTTGAAATTCATTCTAATAACAGGTGTTACAAAATGTTAATACAGATTATTAGAATGAATTTCAAAAAGAAGCGCTAGCATCCTTTTCAAAAGTCTATTGAAACTGAAATGATACTGATGCTGTTCGCTAATTCATTTATTCCTGAGAATCCAAATGTCATCAATCTCAAGTAGATATGTTTTCAGTTTTTGTCTCATTCCCCCTGCCCAAATATAATGTATAATTATTTATTTTGAATGTCCCAACCTTTTCTTCAGCTCAGTGAGGCAGAAGAAATAATTGTCAAAATAGCTGGTGATCGTGAGAGAGCCAATTTGGTCAAAAGGTTAAGGCACCAGGCTATGAACCAGGAGCCTGTGAGTTCTAGTCCTGCCTTAGGCATGAAAGCTGGCTAGGTGACTTTGGGTCAGTCATTCAGCCCATGATGTCAAACTCAAGGATAAGCCAGTTGGTAAATTCTTGTTGTAATCAATAGATCAGTATTTGGCTGATCCAAAAAAGCAGACCCTGCACTTCTGGGAAAATGCTCGGAAGAAAAAAACTGGTTGGTCATTGTGAGAAATTCTTCCTCTCTAGTGCTCATATCAGACCCTTGTCCATATTATTGCTATTATTTAAGCAGTGAATCAAATAAATTTTCCTCAATTTCAGCAGTAATCCTGGAGCAACCTTTTCTAATCAGGTATGCTGCAGCTGTCTTTGACTAAATGTTGGCTAGGATAATGGAGGGTTGCAAGCACGCAGCCTTCAAACTGGAGAATACTAGTCTCCCATTTTTAACTGATCAGTTTAACTAGCTCAACTTGCAAAACAAGCAAAGTATTATAGAATGATACAGTAAATTGTTGGATTTTTAATTCCCACACTACTGGAACTGGCTAAACCCATAGGTTGGAAACCTGGAGATCTTAAATCTCATAACCCTGGAGAAGCCCTCAGAGTCTTTGCACCCTGGTCTGCCTCCTGTTTTGGATTAGCAGCTTGATAAAACAATGTTATTTCTGCAGTGTTATTTGCTGTAACGAATCAGAAATCATGATTTGACTGAAAACTTAAAAATATCATTGTACATTTGTAACTGGCATATCTGATTAAGAAAGAGGTTCAAACTGATTCAAGATTGAAACTGCACCCTCATTTAAAGAGCTTTATATCTAGACTTTTAAGAGGTGATGGGCCATTGGACTAAAAATACAAGGAAAGCTTGTTCCCTAAAGGCTATTCATGCCCTTTTGTGTTTGAGTTTTACAAGATGGAACATTCAGCTTCTAAAACCCCAAAAAGACAGCAGTATACCCATCCTATAAATTAAACATAGATTTGAAAATAAGTATTAAAATATCACTAAACTTGCAGGATAAAATATGCTATTGATCATGAGTGATATTATGAATATCAGCTGATGATGGAAAACCTGACCCTAGTTGGGAGAGCCAATTTGGCGTTGTGGTTAAGACACCAAGCTAGAAACTGGGAGGCCATGAGTTTTAGTTCCATCTTAGGCACAAAAACAGATGGGTGACCTTGGGCCAATAATTCTTTCTCAGCCCTAAGGAGGAAGGCAAGGGCAAACCATTTCCAAAAAGCCTTGCCAGAAAACTGCAGAAAACTGCAGGTACAAGTTGCCAGGAGACAAAAACTGACTTGAAGGTGTGCATGCACATGCATGCTCATGTGTGCGCACACATGTGCGCACACAAATATTGGGGGAACGATCCACTGTGTATTCCCTCCTTCAAGAAGGGCACCTTTAGATACCCCATCTGGAATGGCTCTCTTAACAGTTCCACATATTCCCAAAAGAAATCAGAAAGTGCCTTGCACAGCATAGAAATGACCGAAACCAAGTGAAGCAGGGAAGCTTCCATCTTTCCCTCCTGCGAGAAACTTTGCATTCATTTGAATCAACAACCTCATGTTGCTTCTTTAGCTTGGTTAATGTGCAGTGTTAGATAATGAAATAATGATATCACTCTACTCTTCTTCCTGGAAAATGCCCTTCTCTTGGCACAGTGGACAATCCATGTTTCGGGGCTGTCATTTTTAATAGCCTCCCAAAATTCATTTTTAATAGCCTCCTGGAAATTCAGTGAAAGGATCTGTGTATAAGACAAACTACTTCAGATCTCTCTTTTATGATCCCTAGATGCCCTTTCTTGCTTTTCCTTTTTAAAAAACAGCAAAGGAGACACAGAGTGTTCCCAGAGATGATGGAAATTAAAAGAAAACATTCAATGTTGTGAAACACTTTTAAACTAGAAGGAGTGGAGGGAAGATGAAAGGTCATTTGCTGGACATAATCCATCTGGTGTTTTCTATATGCACCATACTCATTTAAATCTAAGCAGCAAAGTTTGTTCATTGTAAGGGTGTGATTTTTTTTTTTTGTGGGATGTAAAGTTGTTTTCTTTTCTGTAGACTGTATCATCATTAGACTGGGAACAAGCCAGGCAGAAACTCCTAAAGATCTCAGCTTTGTCAGGCATATAATCCTTAATAAATTACAGGCAACAAAAATGTTGCAGGTTATATTTATGGTGATTTGTTTAAAAAAAACAACAGGAGATCACTAGCAGATAACTCTGTTTTCACAAAGAATGCTTCTCATCAATCATCTCTCCATTGATGGATATTAACTGGGATAACTAATGTGAATCTATATTTATTTGTGGTCATGTGAATTCACATGAATTCTGCACATTAACAGAACTTAGAGGCAAAGTTAACCAGACCTTCTTGGTATATCTTAATTCAGAAAAGTTTAGGTCAGATTTCTTTCATAGATCTTAATAATTATTTGTATGATAATTAATATATTTTTATGATAATATGGGGAGGGAATACAGCTCATTGGTGATTATTGTGCTTTTCAGGTCAATTTTGGAGAGACAGCAAGGTGTTACACAGAAGAATATGCAGAATGATCACTGGGAGGCAGCAAAAAATTTTCGGAACCTTTTGCTGCCATCTAATGATTGTCCAGTTTCTTGCACACAGACTATACAATAGCCTTCTTATGTCCTCTTTTATTTCCTGTTAGGTTTATTTTAAATTGAAGGTGTTATATCTCTTATTAACATCTATGTTTTTCCTGGTTTAATAAAATCATTTCTTATTTTAAATCTTACCAGACTTTCCCAATTTCATTAATCTCAACCAGGATTCTCATCTACATTCTTTGCTCCAAACAGAATTTTCAGCAATTATAACTATAATGTGATGCATGACAAATTATACTCTGATATCTTTTATAATAATATAATTATTCTAGAAAAAGATCGCAGTACTGTCTGTATAGGTCAGTGAAACATACCTGGTGACATTCTGTTTTGGATGAAAGGAAATGACAGTCCATACATCTTTGTGACCATCATTTTTGGTATCCTGTTATCAAGCCCTTTTGAATGAAAAAGGAAGGGTGGATCAAAATTCATACCTCTTATTTGTGAGGAATGCAAAGACCACCCAGGCATTATCATCAGTCATTACAGAGACAATATCATGTTACTTACAAAGAAAATATTCTCTCACTCAATAGACAAGGTGGGTGGAAACAAGCTTAAGGCAGGGGCTGAGAACATTTGCAAAGCAGTATTTTAATTGCTCCATTGGTGTTATGAGACCTAGATTAGCAGTTACCCGGGATAAATATTTGAGGTTTGGAAAACAACCTGTAAGAATTGCTCTCATATTTGTAAATTAATTATTATAGAAATAAAATGGGATACTGTATTATCATCTGAGTTGAGAGATAGCTCCTGAAGATTTAAATTAAAAGATATGTTTAATTTATGAAAGCTAGGAAGAAAACTTTCTATAATATATCTTCATTAAATGTTGGGAATATTTCTGATTTAGAGATGCTCATTCAACCCTGATGACCGCTTGGGTAAAATAAGCTGGACAGAAGGAGATAACTTGGGATTTTCTTTTTGCTTCAAAGAAAGGGCATACTCTTTTGTCTATTACAAAGAATGGACTTTTTAAATATTAAATTCATTTAAAATAAAATAAGACAAAACTTAAAAGGTAATCATTTTAAATAGTTTCTCCCCTTTAGATGTGTTTGATAGTTTGACAGTAGCTATTGTGGGTTTTTAACATTCCAAGATAGAAAACAGAAATGCAGAAGGCATTGTATAATGTCATGTGAGAAAATGACACTGGCTTGTTCCATAAAACTTAATTTGAATGTTCCAGCACTATTTCTGTAGCCTTAAATTCCTTCTAGTTAGCATATGCTCACAAAATAATACCAGTTAACAATTATTAACCAGCTAATCAACTGTCTAAATAAAGCCATGTCTACACTTTCTGGTTGCCCAATTACCAATACAGGCCAACTACCATTTCCTGAGTGGAGAAATGGTCCCTGTCATCTACTACTCACTCCCAGCCCATCACAAATATACTCCCATCCGTGTTTTGAAACTCTGCTTCAAAAGTACTGTTCTTCACTGTGAGCTGTCTTAAGCTTTTCTGGGTGTTTATGCTTTAGTGACATCCCCAGCTCTGATTGGTTTTAGTACTTGGCATATCACCTCCCCGCCTTTCATTCTGGCTGCAAATTCTCAATTGCTCAGCACCTTCACCTCCCCGCCACTCCCACTCCCCCCCACACACACACTGATCTCATGGTAGCTGCAGAAGACCATGGAGTCAAGTCAAGTCTTTTGTCCACCATGTTTTCTCTTCTCTTTTCCCAGTACACCTTCATTCTACCCATACATCATCTACCCATACCCATACATCATTTTATTAATTAATAAAAATAATTATTTAAGTAATAACCTACTCAATGAGTGGTCTTCCTTTCCTACTAGGAATCTGAACAATTTGTTCTTCCTTGCTACAAGGTTTCTATGGATCTACAGTGGAATGCAGGAATAACTTATTCTCTTTATTTTGATCACTCCAACACCAGAGCAGTAAGAAGGAAAAAGAAAAAAGGAAGGACTGTGTTAGCATCAAAAGAGAGTACATGCAAAAGGGGCATGAAGGTATCCATGGACTCAGAATGAATGCAAAACAAACCCTTCATTATTGGCAGATGATAAATGCCACTCTCTTTCTTTGTAATTTATAATATTATCTAGCATCATCCAATCATTATTGTGAAGATAGATGTGTAATGAGAAAAGATTTATATTGTCTCAGCAATAACTGGGTGATACTAGAAGAGACTATTAAAGAGAAATTGCCCTAAGATATCTGTGAGAAGGAGAAAAGGAGAACCAAGTTGCTGTGGCTGCTCCCTCACAGTCAAAGGCTCAATGAGTCACTGTGGCCTGTTTGCATTCAAAGATTTTGAGAAAGGGCTTGCTTTAAACTTTTAATGCAATAATTAGATCTGCAGAGGCACACAATAAATCCATAAGCACCAACTGGCTACCCTAATATCTGGATTCTGAGATCAGAATAAGCAGCCACCAAAATTGTCAGGAGAAATATCAGCACCGCCCAGAGGCTGCTTCCAGAGAAGGGTTGTGTGTGACTTGTCAGTTTATCTCTTGCATACAGAGTATTAATAAACTCGCGCTGTCTTCTTGCAATGAAAGCACAGAACTGTTTTTCTTTTCTCACTGATGCAGATAAGTAGTTTTAAACTACAAATCGTGACTTTGCAGAAATCATTATTTCTCAACCTTGGCAGCTTTCAGATGGGAGGAGTTTAACTCCCAGAATTCCCCAGCCAGCATAAAAGTGGTTAAAGTTGAGAAACACTGGTTTAAATGTTAATGTGTTAAATTCCAATTGATTTATTTAAAAAAATAGACTGGTGAAGAGATTCTCTTGGTAATAAGTCATCTATATAAATTTGTTTAAGAAATAAATAAATCAAGCAAGCATAGATTTACTATAGGAAAAGAATATATTTTTCAATCTGCTGTATCATGGGTATCTGTAATCTTATTTTTATCATATAATATATGTGTGCATGCGTGTATGAAATAAAAGCGTATTTGGGCAATTCAAAAATTGAATTTTTTCAGTTCATTCTTGGGTGGTCATTTTGGTCTTCCATTACATGTGGGGGCTCACGACTTTGTCTTGTGAGTGAAGCCATCACTATACTATGGCTTTTAACCTCCTATTTGTTGCCTTTGGATAAACCAACAAGCATGCTTCCAGGCTATTCATATATTATCTGCCAGGCATGTGTCCTGGGTTTATCAGGACTCTACTTACTTCTAAAGAATCTATTATTTAAAAAATTGATATTACTACTCAGAATCTTTTATTGCTCCGTATTAATATTTTACAAATAAGTTTTTTGTGTAATAAATATATTAGTACATTCTTCAGGGGCAGCAGCTGACTATGTTATCATACTGAGCCAAACTACCTGTGTGCACTTTTAATAGTTATTTCTGTTGGATCATATAATGTACCTCACTTTTCCAAACCTGGCATTCTTCATACAAGCTTTATTACTGCTGCTTGATTACTAATCCATAGTCAGCATGGCTAATCTTTCAGTGAGTTTTCCCTTAATGGATATTAGTATTTATAAAGTATGGAACTTTAAATATGGCTCAGTTGTAAAAAAAAATATCCTTTGATAATTTTGGTCCTAGGTAGTATATCATGGGGATGAGGTCTAGTACACACAGATCAGCTAAAGGAAATTAACATGCACATTAATGTGATGAACTCTAGTATAATAGTTTTAAAATGTTCTATTGTCAAAAAATATTAAGAATTCCTTTTCACAAAACCCCTGGGATATTGAAGATAATTCTAAAATTTTCAAAAATTTGTAAGAGGCATTGCATAGGCCATTTGTGTCTCATAGACCATTGCTCTACTCAAGTTAGAGAAGCAAATAACATGCACCAAACAATTGCAAGACAAATTGTTTTTGAGAAGTGCAACTATATAGGAATCTTTTTAACTGAGAAATTACAGATAAGCCTCCAAGAGAACCATGTTTCCTAAGGAAAAAATGACCCTAAAAGTAAAGAGAGCTAAATGGAAATAAAGGCCTGGTCTTCGGTCTTTTACATTACTTTTTCAGATTGCTGTCTTTACATATATTGCAAATTTAAGCAGAGAAACTGTTTATCAGGATAAATTATTAGAAAAGAAAAAAATACTAAACAAGTAGAGGCACCATAAAGTATACTTCTGCATGCGCACCCACCCACCGGCCCACTTGTCATATATAATGTATCCAGGTAATATACAAGAACAAACTATACATAAAAAGACAGTAAAATAAAATAAACTATTATTTCAAAAAACATGGAATCCTATCATGGGCTGCCAATTTATAAAAGCACATCTGTAGATTCACAAATGGCAAGGCAAATACAACTGCAACAGATGGAGCATAATTTATTTCTAGGCTGGGTATCATTCAGAGAACCGGCACAAAAATTAACCCAGTACGTTAAAATCAGGTTCTAATCAGGAATATTGCTCGAAGAGACTCAAAGGGATGTTTTCACTCAACCTGTAATTGACTAGGATGGATACAGAATTACATGGTAAGGAAGACTAAAAGAGATGGGGAGAGAGGGAGCTTCTGAGGAAAAACCTGGTAAGGAAGTGGTAAGGAAGACTAAAAGAGATGGTAAGGAAGACTAAAAGAGATGGGGAGAGAGGGAGCTTCTGAGGAAAAACCTGGGATAAGTAGTAGATGTTTATAAATACCAGGACTCAAAAATATCTTCTAGGTTGAGGGGCCACAATTTTCAGATCAATTTTTTGTTTTCAGAATGACATATTGTCCTGGAATGGATACATGGCCTACTGAATCTACAGCATTTCGGATCAACACATGTTTGCGTTGTTGGAGAAAAAATGACCCCCCCCAAATCAGCCATGTTTCTTCTAGCACCCTCAACATTTTTAGAGGAATGTAGAGTCTTTTGAAGCCCCTCAGAGAATCAATAGACTGAGTGATACTCAGCTCCTTAGAGGCTATTCACCCCTGCTCTATGCACTCAATTCATAAGATGCCATATACCTTGCTCTGCGGCCATGAAAGCATTCAGCACAAACCTTGCAGGGAAGAGAAGATGCAGGGCAGTGCAGAGAGAAAGAGTTAACCAAGTGTTGCCACGTTGCATGTTGCAAGAGAGAGCCCATCCTTCCCTCCTACTCGGGCCTAAGCAGCCTTCTGTCCATACAGAAGAGAAAAGAGCAGGATGTCTCCTTCCTCGCCTATATGGCATTCCAACTGTCAACCAATTGTAACCATGGCTACCTTTCTCCCTTACTACATTTCAGCTGGGTTCCAGAAAACCTTAGGATTCTTTGTGAACTTATCAATTTCAGTTCTGGTGGCGTGACTGCCTGGCTGTCTTCTGCCAACATCCCATGCAATGTGCAGTTTCCAGTAGAAAAACAGCATCTAAAGCTCTCAGTTGACTATTGGACTCAATAGGTCCAGCTAGGGCTTCATGGTAATAGCGTGTGCCCCCTTGGAGCTGGTCCTTTCCTTTGGCAAGATGGGACCAGAGATTGTTGGGAGCAGAGAGTGACAATAAGTACTGGACAGCAGAATCCTATGTGATGTAATTCTATAGTAGAAATTTACTTTTGAGAAAACAGGCCTAGCTTTGCAATGTTTAAAGTAGCAAAAGCTTGTGGGAACTCTAAGGTGAAAAGAAAGAACCTTGCTTTTTGTTGGCAAATAAGAAAGAACAACTAAAGGCAAAGGAGAAGGGGAAGGCAGAAGATGAGATGGTTAGATAGCATTGTCGATGCAGTGGGCATGGGTTTGGGTAGACTCCATGAGGCAGTGCAGGACAGGGAGACCTGGCATCCTTCAGTCCGAGGGGTCATGAAGAATTGGACATGACTTATCAACTGAACAAAAAGAAAGAAAGCAAGAAAGAAAGAG
>JANHZU010005598.1:164465-183714 GCA_032468055.1 Acrochordus granulatus | reverse complement strand
TATATAGCAGCAGATCTTCATAATAATTTCCGGTAAAGGAAGCAGCTTGCACAGGGAAAGAGGTGAAGGGGAAATGGATAATAAAATCTTTATTTTCTATGAATAAAACATTATTTAATTCATATTGCAGTGAAATGAAAGCTTTGTAAATCAATAGCGAAGCAGATATTTGTTTCCATGAGTTTGCCTGGGCTCTGAATGGCTTTTTTTCATGAATTATTAATGTTGTGTGCAGAGCAGCCATTATGAGTTTAGCACTCAGACCGTTTTAGGTAAAGCTGACAGCATTATCCTCTTTGTTCTTTAATTCCTGGTCATCCTAGAATTTCCATGGCTCGGCCACAGCGATTTAGGGTCTCATCTTCTAGGTAAACAGTTTTAAAAGCAAGCAGGCATGTGTGCATATGCTTAACTTTCAAATGAAAAGAACTAGTAACTTTTTGATTTCTTAAATTTGGATAAAGATGAAAGTTAATGAACATTAATTAGCATGTTGAATGCATGTATCTGCTAAATGTATATCTGATCTGATTAAGTATGTTATGTGAATAAAATCTCATAGAACTAGAAGGATGTGCTTACAAATACCTGGTTAGTCACCTAAAACTTAGAAGAATATGAATTATCACAGTTAAATAGCTAAGTAAGGCCAAGTTGGGTTTGTCTTTATGCAAAATTTTTGTTTTCTCCAAATGTCTCCAGTACTAATTCATAGCTCTTCCAAGAACATTCCAATAATCTCTTTGGTTTCGTCCATCCAATATATCTGTTGTCTTTCCATTCTCCTACCATTACACTTGTCAAATTTGCATTTTTTTAATTTGATCATACCACATGTTCACATGTATATGAGTTTCTGCTTGGTGCTCAATAATTGAAAGCAGCAGTCAGCCTATATTTGGTCCAGGATTAATGGGTTGAGTTTTCTTGCAGTCCATCGTATGGGCATCTACAATTCTATCTACTTCCATCAAAATAATAAATGCAGAATTGTGTTATTGTGCCATAAGTTCTACTTTTTTGGATGTGGTCCAGGGTCAGCTGTGTATACTGCTTTAGTTAGACTGATGGATTGACACACAAATCCCCTGATGCTGCTGAATCCAAGGTATTCTTAGTAACCATAAAAAATGTCTATCTTCTTTCTCTTCCTCTTTTTCAAGGTCCTGGTTTCACTGCCACTTAATACTGGTGAAAAGACTATTGCTTTAATTTTTCCATTCTTCACTGTCATAGAAATATCCCTATCATGATTTTATCTAAATTTATCATTTCCAGGACTGTCTCCTTTACTTCTCCAGAACAACATCTACTGTATGTTTATCTATTATTGAACCCCATTCCCTTCCAAACCAAAACTATTTACCACATTTACATCTTCATTATATTGATATACAGTATCTTACTACACATGAGAAGAATTCTTATGAAGAAGAAGAAGGGGGAGGAAGAATAACAGCTGTAGACTAGACTAGAAAATTGAAAAATATATAAGAGGAAGACAACAGTTAATCACTTCTTAAGAAAGCTATATGAAAAAAACTGCTGTTACTAAGAGTTTTAAAGGTAAAAATTTCTCCTGCCAGTCGTGGCTGACTCTAGGGAGCGGTGCTTATCTCTGATCCACAGCCAAGGGAGTCAGCATTTGTCCAAAGATACTTCTGTGGTCATGACTATATACCAAGGTGCACAGAATGCTGTTATCTTTCCTACCAAAGGAGGTAGCTATTTTTCTACTTGCATGTTTACATGCTTTTGAACTGCTGAGTTGGCAGGAGCTGGAGCAAGTAACAGGAACTCACCCAATTATGCAGCAGCACTTTGGTCTCAAACTGCTAAGCTTCCAATCTTCCAATAGACAAGCCCAGCATCTTGACCGCTTGGCCACTGCACCCCTAGAGTTTACCTCAACACAAAAGCAACATTATCCTATCTCTTATTTAAAGAATCCATCTCTTAAAATACTGTGTACCATTGTTCCATAATGGCCATTCTTCTAAAACTTTATCAAGCTGTCCATGTATCTATACATTGTGAGTGTATTTATGCATCCCAGCTAAATGCATCATTTTTGCTCTTCCTCTAAGAGGCAAACCTGAAAATCATAGCATCTGAGGACAATCACTGTTGACACTCTCCAGCCTCTCAAAAGCAGCTTGAAGCCAATCACTTATGCTTCACTTCCATCAGTCTCAAGAAATACCAAAGGATAGTGGAAACAAACATAATTCAACTATGCCCTGAGTTTATCCTAATCTTGAAGGAACAAAAGTCTTCTCATACATATTCTACACAAAAGAGAGAAAATAAATGGCTGGATTTATTCCCATCATCACCAATATCCTTAGAGTACTTTGTGAACAATGTTTTGCTGCGTGCAATTCTCCCCCCCTCCAAAAATACCCCAACTCCTTAGTGGTTGTTATGAATGAAATGCAAAACTGGTCCACCATCTTCCTGACAAAATCTCTGTCAAATAACCAGAATAATAAAGGGAACCCAGGAACTGGTGGGGATGAAATAAAATCTCCCTCCGATGAGAAAATGAACTGTTCTCTAGCTCTAAAGATGTGCAGCATGATAAACCAGACTAACTTCCCCCAGTTTCAGATCAACCAGTTCAGGTGATGGAGGAGAGGGAATCAAAAGCCAAACAGAACAAAATCAAGGTCAGCTCTTGAACAAGCCAACATCATGCTCTGAGGCCAGACCAGTCAAAGGTGGATATGAGAAGAAAGTCTTTCTTTTTTGAAGAAGTGTTTCACACCAGCTGTTGGGCTCCTTCAGAGCCAGAGAAATCTTCTTTTTCCTTTCCATTCAGTCCTGTCTGATTCTTGGAGATTACTTGGACCCTTCACAAGCAACGTTTCTAATGTAATTGTGCTTCCTCAGTACAGCTACCAACCCTGTGGGCAGTTTCGGCTCATTTATTTGCTATTAGTCAAATTGTTGCTGTTCTATACATTAAGGGGGGAATCAAATATTTGGTCTGCCTTGTTCTAATTTAATGAAGTGGCTTTTAATAATACGAACACTAACCTCAAACAATAGTGTTAAAGAGCAAAGAGGTGAAATGCCTCCTCCTTCCTGTTTTTCTGTTCCTCCCCGTAGCCTTGGTGTCTTTCTCTCTCAACCTTCCCTCCCCCCTTGCATTTTGTTCAGAGTTGCCAGCTGCAGTCTAGCTGTCTTCACCATTATTTCAACTGTAGCAAATTGTCCTGAAATCATGTACGGTTTCATGATGTGAAAGGCGCAAGTAGGATTAAGTCAGAGAACCGAGCTTCCTGCAACACAAGGCCCCTGTTCTCTGAGCAAAAAAGATTGTGTCCTGCCTCCTGGGGCTGCCAGCTGCCCTATATTACATAATGCTCAGTGTCCCCCAATTTGATGAGGGTTGCCTGTTTTTTTTTCATTTACTGTGCTGTTCCCCCCACCCCTTTTTCATTTTCTCTTAACTTGTATCTCAAAATGATCCTTCTACTCATCGAAAATCCATATATGTCTCAGCATACTGAGTGTTGAAAAATGGTTTTCATTTTGTCTAGAAACACCAAAGTATCACACTGGCAACATAGGTGTGAAAACTCCAGTGGCTCTTGGAAGAATAAGAATCCCTTTTTCCACAGATTGCTTCTATTAGTTCCAAATTATAATTTAATTCCAAATTATAACAGAACAGTAACTTTGATACGTTTATTCTTCCTATGATTTCTCATAGACTGTTTATTAAAACATTTGATTGTTTTAGCTTTTCAGTCTTATTAAGCCATTTTTTAGTGTCTTAAATCATTTGTGGTCTGTCTGAGAATTCTTTTGATTTGATGGATTTGAAAGATTTGAGGGATTCTGTCATGAAGCAGTACATTATTTGGATATTCCTAAATAAATAAATAATACGAAAAAGATGTTCTTGTACGTTCTCTCCTCATATTGCTGCTACCACTAAACCTCTTTCCATTCTGAAAGTCTTATGTTTATTGTAGTAAGGTGACCTAAAAATAGAGAGAGAATATGTGACTGAACAACAAAAATAGATAGCTCAACATACTATCTACAGGGACAATTTTAGAAGCAAGAATAAGGCTTTTAAAATGAGAAGAGATCATCTCCGCACCTGGCTTCATAATATCTGCAATGATTCCATCAACATAGCCTATGGGCATCAGAATTTATATGCTTGGATAAATTAAAGAAATGATGGGAAGGCAGAAAGGCCAAACAGATTTTATCTGTTATTGCTTGTAGGCTCAAACCTCAATCTGAAATTTATATCCAAGTAAAATATTTTTCTAGCTCCCTCACCATATACAGATATATTGTTATAGTGTTTGTATGTGAAGTGATTGCACATGTGAAATGACTGTAATCATGTACATACGTCTCAGATTTATGTTCCCATGTTTCTAGATCTTTAATCTGAATTTGAAAATTTACAACTTTTGTTTAAAAGTTGAGTAATTGCAGATCATCACCATTATAGAAAGCCATTCTAAATAGTTAATTCATTCAAGACAAAAATAAAATTCAGAACGATAAACATTAGTTAGAGAAATAGGCTGAAAGTAACAAAATTAAATTTAACAGGCATTTTAAAAGACTTTAACATGGCATGTTTTCCATAATATATGATCATTTTAACTTATTGGTTTGTTTTTAGTTTCAATATTATTTTAATAGTTTTCATCAATTTTGTTTCTATATTGAAACCAAAAAGCAAAAAAACTTTTGCTCTTGTGTTCTTTTTCTACAGCTACATACTTTGGATGCACACTTTACTGTTGAATACATAATTTTGTTTATTTGTTTATGTTATTATTCTATGTACTGCTGTCTTGCAAGTATACTGAAAGCTGTTGTACTGGAATCAAATTCCTTGTGTGTCTAACCATGCTTGGCCAATAAAGAATCTGAATCTGTATCTGTTGTTATTAGAAACCACATTGAGATTTTAGCAGGCAGGAAGTGTTAAAAATAATGCTAGAATTCTATCCCCCCACTGCAACAAAAGATTTGCTTTTATATAAAAATCAGCAATCAGGATTAAATAAATAAATAAATGGGTAACCAAAGCAATCCATCAGCATCTGGAAGCCAGTATATGGAGAAGAAAGCAAGCAGATTCGTCACACTGTTCATTGGAATTTTTGAAGGTGTGGGGGGGTAATTTATCATGCATATAGCTAAACCCTACCAAATACCCTAATCATTTTAATTCCAAGGAGTTAAATTCAAATCCAAACATATCTGGGTCTTGTTTGGTTTAAATTCATTTGCCTCGGCTACATCCAAATTATGGACCAACAGATTACTGGCCCTTATCTTTCCCGAGACTGAAGCAACATCCAAGCACAAACCTGCAAAAATAGCAGTGCTCTAGAAAGTTATCTCTACCCCTGTTCTAGTTTTCCATTCCTCCTCATGGTCATACCTGGGGAGAGGATTAAAAATGGCAGAAGCAGGTAGAAGATAAGAGCCTCTAAACCTTTCTGCAATGATGCATCACCGATTGCATCACTGCATCTTGTCTGCCCTCTTGTTATAGTGCGGTGTTTCTTGATCTTGGCAACTTTAAGATATATGGATTTCAACTCTCAGAATTTCCCAGCCAGCATGCCAGAATTCTTGGAGCTGAAGTCTGCATATCCTAAAGTTGTCAACGTTGAGGAACACTATACAATTCCTTTGTACTGGCTGGGAAGATTGTCAGAAAGGCTCTCCTTAGGCATCCCTTATCATGTGCATAAGTGAAATTAAATGAGAGAAAGAGGGGATGCGACAGCTGCATCATGAAAAATGTAAATGTGTCATGTAAGCACTCTAAGATTTATAGATGTATAAATAATTTTTGTATGTTGTGCAGGCATTTCAGAAGGAGATCCATGTGGATATCAGTAATCACCACTGTTTTTTTTAAAGAAGATAAAAATAAATACATAAATAAAACCTCTCCATTCTGCTGTAGCACCAGGGTATAAGATCCATGTCCTGTATCCACTGCTGTCTTCTGGGGGGAAAAATCTTGGATGAATCTACTATAAGACTAGGATGGATTAGTGGGCATAGCATGCTAAGCACATTTTGGAAGGTGGAAGGGAAATGCCAAAGAGAGAAAAGGGAATGAGATGCAGTGGATTTTTTTGCAGATCCTATTCTTTTGTTCGTGTAACTTGACTATCATATCATGAAAATTGCTTGTCAATGAAGTTTAGAACATATCCAGCTGTTTGCCTTGTTTGGTCAAATAAGATAATGAATATCCTTTCACTAGAAACTCAACTTTTACTATAAGCCCCTTTCCAACTTAACTAATTAATTATTTTTTTTAAATTTGCTTTAAGGGGTTGGTTTTAATGAGTTTATTTTATTTTAGTGTTTTTAATTGTATTTTTTATTGTTGCTAGCCACCGAGAGTCTTCGGATTTCGGTGGCATACAAATTTAATAAAAAAAAAAAAATTAACATTTCTTCTGTGCCTAACGGCATAAGCATATTCATTCCTTTAATATTGTAATTAGGCTTATCTATATACTGTTAAAATTCTCATGTCTGTTTGTTTGTAGCCATCAGCTTGGTGAAACTGGAAACTATAGGGCAACAATTATTGAACCAAGTGTAAAATTATTACCTGTACACTAAGGATTTCCCAAGTATTTTCCTTGTGAGCAGCCCAGAGGCATCTAGTTGGTCAAAATGTGAAACAAAATGCTGGACTAAAATGGGTCTTAACCTGGTTCAGCAGGCTCTTCTTATGTACTTATGATCAGTGAAAATTAGATTTCCTGCCTATGAAAGCAGAAGTGCTTTTAGCTAAGGGCAAAACCATCCTCGTACAGAGCCTGTCGTATTACTAAAACATTCTGTTCATCATCTCATAAACCATCATGAAAGGCAGATTAATGACACCTTCACACAAAGTCATTGCATCACTTCAGAATAAGCTCTGGGCCTGTCTAATTACATAATATAGCCTCGTTCTCAGACTCATCCAGTTTTTTTCTGGCTCTGCTATTATTTATTTGAAACCAGAGCAAAGCTGGTATTTTCTCTAAAAACTTTGTGGCTTTGCTGGCCTAGTGGATGATCTTTTTTTGTGGGAACCTCTTGATTCTTTTATTCAAAGAGACATTTCCTGGTGACTCTTTATAAATACTATTTAGAAAAGATTGTGCACCTTTCCCATTCCAGCCACCACAACAACACGCAACTGAGATTATAGCTATTAGGAAAAGCAAAGATACCAACATACTGTCATTTAACCACCATACTCTTTAAAAGGCTTTTAAATACAAAAACATCCTTAGAGCCAGGAAGTTTCCCCGATAGCAGCTTCTCAATTTTGTTTTGTTTTTGCAAATAACTAGATGAAAATATGGAGCATGTATTATACCAGTTGAATGGAAGGGCAGGATGTATTTAATTTTCCTTTTCTAACATTGTTAAAGAGAAGCTGATAACCCCAGGACCAAGATTAGATTCTGGTAGTGAATGGCGTAGGATCTTTGTTCTTTGTCATTGGTGCATGACATTTTCTATGTTCCCAGTGTTTCAAGCTTTGCAGAATGTAATTCTATTTCAGTTTTGTGAGACTTGTGGAAATAGAAGTAGTGTAATGTGGAAGTATTCTAATAGTACCTTTAAAATCTAATCAAGCTGCGTGTAGAAATCTTTATCAAGCAAATATTCAATATGATTATCTTTCACAAATGCTAATAGCTAGTTCAGGATGAGAAAGAAAATGAGGTTTATTTGGATCCATCTCTCTTCCAGACTGATAATCAGATCCTCTAAGGCTGACAAAGGCTCTAAAGAGGTGTATTAAAGATATGTGCTCTCAAACACACAGTTGTTCTAGAAGCAGGTTTTTCATTATCACAAGCTAGTCCATGCAATATTTTTAAAACTTTTTAAGACGCCTTCAGCAAGTAGGGTAGCAAATAAACCTGATTAATAGAATAAAACAAAACTAAAAGTTGGTACCTTTGTTAAACTAGACAAAAGAGTATTAACACGGGTTTTGTCTAACATGGTGCTCTCCAGGTTGAACTACTCCTCTGTTCATCCCATGTCAGAATAGTTATTGGCCTTTTTTGATAAAATGCTGTCCAGATGTGGTGGATTAAAGTTCCCACCATCCAGTTTATGCTCCTTATAATCTGATACATCTGGAGGGCACTTCATCCAGAAAAGACTAATTAAAATTCCATTCTAATTTGCAGAAACATATGAAGTCTGTGTTCTTCGTTTGGTGTGGGGATGTTTTCCTTAAACAACACTTAATTCCACATTTAAATGTCCCTTAATAAATATTTATTGAAGCAGTCTGGTATAGTAGTTAAGACATCAGACTAGAATCTAGCTGAGTGCCTTGGGCCAGTCATTCTCTCTCAGCCCTAGAAAGGAGGCAATGGCAAACTATTTCCGAAAAACCTTTCCAAAAAAGCTACAGGGATTAATCCAGGCAGTCATCAAAAGTCAATCCTAACTTAAATCAATAAAATAAAAAAGAGTTTGAACATGCTTCACAGTTGCTCCAGTAAAGCAGAGGCAGAAAACTGACTTGCCGCATGGCGTCATGTGAAATCAGATATCACTGTTTGTTAATTGATCGACTTCTAGATCCCCAATTCCACTTGTACAATAGCATGCCATTTATTTTGTTTTTTAAACAATATTTCTCCAAAGGAGGTTGCATCCTAAATAATATTCTCCAAAGGAGGTTGCATCCTGCCAGTTAAATATTCCCTGCTTGAACACATGAACCAGTAAGCATAGCCCTATAGCCTGTCCATTTCATTAACTTATCATTATCATTATATCTTATCCTCTACTGCACAAAGCTATACTGAAGTCTACTTCTACCCACCCTTTTTCAAACAATTTATATTTCTCCAAACAGTTCTTTTGAGATTGCACAAACATTACACAAGAATTCTGAAACAAAATTCTTAATCAGCCAAATTAAAAACTGGAACAAAGGCAAATGTAAGCAAAGTGAATAATAAATCAGTGGATACCAGGATGTGTCATCATTTTTCACTTAATTATTTTTCATTTAAAACAACATTTAGGCAGAGAGCATATTGCTCATATATTTTAGAGGAATAGAAATGTCTATTAATGTCTGTATTAAATTTCTTAGTAGCAATGACATAGATGTAGGCAGATTAAAACTGAACAATTGTTTGGAGGAGATCTAAAAAGTCTCCTTGATGGTTACTCTCTCAATAAATCTAGAGAATAAACTTCATGGACAAGGCTTTTCATGAAGGGAACAAACCCAATTTAATGCTTTCCCTTGACTGCCTGTGATTCGCCGCTAGAGTTATCAAAAAGATCAGCATTCCCAGGAAATTCAAACTTCAGATTTTCAAAACAAATTCAGAAGGATCCAAATTTTAAAAAAAAGGATTGAAGGGAAAGTACAAACCAATACTGTTTGAAGCCAGCAACAAATGGTATTAATTATCAAGATGAAAACATGGATCAAGAAACAGTGAGTCAAGTAAGGGAGGGAAATACTTGACCTATTCCACATGGGCCTTCCATTGTTCTACTCCAGTGTATTGTGACCTGCTGGATGCTTGTTAGCTACTTTTTCTTCCTGCTTTTGTTCTTTTGTGTAGTTTCTGGGAAAGCAATCCTCAAAAACCTAGTATGGTCACATAAAGCAGTACCTGTGTTTCAGGCAAAGCTTAACAGCAGATAGACAGAGATGCAGGCGGGTTCAGGTGGACAAGAATAAGGCTGATGGATTATTAGATGCTGGAGAAGCCTTCTAGATGCGCTAGCTTACCATTCCCATCACCGCCAGCATGGCTTAACCTGACTCAAAGGGAGGGAAGCTGTCATTCACTACGTTCGGAGGTTATCTGGTTGGAGAAGGCTAAGCTAGAACCATGTTGTGTGAAAGTAATACTGTAAGGATTTAATTATTTAACAAATTTGTAGAGCCGTACATCTACCAGAAGAATTGGTAGGTGGTTTGTTGATTGGCTTTTTTTTTAAAAAAAATTATGCTGTGGTAAGATGGAAATTCTTGATTTTGCAGATAAATTATCTGCCCAAATAATTTTCTTCCCAGTAAGATAAAAGATTATAATTCCAACACGACTTGCACAAATGGCCCCAAGCTTCTGTATTTGAAAAGGAGAGGTAGCATCCATGGAGAGCCATGGGCAGAGAAGACAATATACTGGGCTATGTTTAAGTTTTTTCTGCTGACACAACTTTTTCAAGATATACTGGTTTATTGATTTTATTAATCAATGTATTTATCAAATTTTTAGAACTGCCCATCTCCCTCATACATTACCGTAATTTCTATTATTACTGATACTATTCCACATAGCATCTTTCTAAAGTTGCCTTCGTACAGATAATCCTCGGCTTATGACCACAATTAAGACTAGAATTTCTATCACAGAGCAAGGCAATTATTCAGAGAATTTTAAGAACTTTTTTCCCCACAGTGATTAAATGAATCCAGCTTCCTCCACTGACCCTTGGGAAGGGCGCAAGCGGCAATCTTATTTATTATTAAATTTATACCTCACCCAATTCGCAGCAGCAACTCTGGGTGGATCACATAACCTTGGGACACTACAAAGTTGTAAATACATGCTGGTTGCCAAGCACCCAAATTTTGATAGTGACTATAAGGACACTGAGACAGTCATAAGTGCCAGAACTGTTCATAAGACTTTTTTTTCTTTCAGCACTGTTGTAGCTTTGAATGTCATTTAACAAATGGTTATAAGTTAAGGAGAACCTCTAATGCAAAGATTTAATTTGCACTGAATTAGAAATGAAGTTTTTCCAAAATTGCAGACAAAGAATCCTGCAGAATTTGAATACCAAATGATCTTATGTTGACCAAGGCTTGCACCAGAGGCTTAAAAACTTTCTGTACCTATTGCCTAACCCTGTGTGCAGCTTACAGGGATCCTTTTTATGATTCCTAGATCCTCTCTCCATGTTAGTGGAGTCAATATTGTGCACTTCTTTTCCCGGGTATTTTCCTAGAGCTTCTATGCTGCAAGAAAAAGTAGCACAATCCTCAGAACCCCCTTAGTACTACAGCCTATCTCTTTCCAAGATAGGTGGATTTTATATTAGGTAGGTGGATTTTATATTTTATATTCATACAAATAATATGTACATATGGAATAGCAAACTCATTAGCACCTGGCATTGTTCACGGTTAAATCTCAGGCTACTTTTCATCACCCTATCTTTTAATATATACTAAAATGTTCCTGACTATTTTTTAAAAAATCCCAGTAACATGTTAAAAACTTCATGGTGCTGTTTTTTGTTTTAAATGTTCACACTCCGTATTTCCAATCCCTGTGAACTTCAGTTTTTTGTCCAGTGAAAACTTCCAGTCTAAAAGATTCCTTACTGAAAACCGCATCAAGAGCAATTCAGCCTTTCAACCAGGTCCGTGGACCAGATACGAGTGAGAGAAGAGGTTTTTAAAAAGGTGCTCTGTGACTTTATTCTGCTTGTCATTTCTGAGCAAAAGACAATTTGGTTGTAAGACTGAAGGTATACTGGAAGTGTGCGCTCTGCTTTATAACAGCGGGGATAAGGCCAGAAAGCGGTGACTGGCAACTGGTGTGACTGTTCCTGCCTGAGGCTACTGGCCAGTGAAAGTTGTGTTCTCATCTGATGGTCACAACACTAAACTCACTAAATTTAGGGCACCGGTTGGTTTGCCATGCAACAAATGCTGCGCTGGTTCCCGGCTGTAATTCAAGGTGCTGGTTGTCACCTCTAAAGCCCTTCATGGTTCAAGATCTGATAATCTACAGGACTGCTTATTTCCAGCATTTTCTGTCTGGCCAACAAGATCTGGAAGAGCATTTTCTGTGGCATCGGAGAGGCTTCATCTCTCCGGATCTTTTGCAAAGCTGCTACAGCTTGGCTCTTTTAGTGACTTTTGGGGATGTGGGCTGGGAGCATGTTTTGTTCTGTCGTGAGATGGCACATTATACAGGCAAATTAATGATCTGTTTTGTTTTTTCCTTCTTTCTGTTATTCTGGACATTTTTACATCTTTTTAATCTTATTACTGGTGGTAGAAGTGTAAGCTACCCAAAGTCATGTATGATTAGAGTGTCATATTAGCCTAGTAAGTAAGTAACTAAATGTGCTAAGGTCAGGTTCCCTGCATTCTTCTGTGTTAGCAACGGGCACAGGACTTCGGCCTCTTTGTCTTTGCAATTGGGGCCCTCATTTCCCTGCACATCTGAAATGCATGGCAGGAAAAAGAAAGCAGGTGATTCTCATGAACAACAGACATGATTCATGGACTGAATTCTTTTAAGGGGATTTTCCTGGCTCATGGAGTAACCCAGATTTGACTTCTTTTTCCTAGAAAATAAAAAGGATTTTCCCAAGTTTTCTTTAGTCCTTAACATTTCTGGATGAATTTGTTATAAACAATCATGGCAGAATTAGCTGCCTTAAATGAGTTGGCCAGCTAGACATTTGCAAACAGGGCAACAGTAAGAAGGTGGTAAAATATTTGGCACTGCTGAAGGTAAATGAAGAGCACAGGCTGTGATTATCAAAGCCTGTCAGAAAATAAATACCAGTATTATGTGTTTCAGCTGCTGCCATCATAAACCAAGTCTACAGTCAATAATGGTTGGCTGAAGTGCTTTCCCAGAAAGCAATGCTTTAATTGCTGCTCACTTGGTGGTTTCAATGCAAATGCCACTTCTTTTGTGCTCCCTTGTAGGGGTCCCTCTTCTCCTCCTGCTCTACTATTCTTTCCTCTCAGTATAATAATAAGAAAAGAGAATGTTTAATACAGGGAATTGCAAATGAGCTTTTAGGCAGAATCCAGAGGCACTTTCATGAATAAGATCACAAAGATTGGGGCAACTGTCCCACGTACTCCATAATATGTGAGCCTTGAACATATGAATCCAATGAGAAAGGATCATCTGACAGTTTGAGGTACAATATTATCCAAATGCTGATCTATCCATTAATACTTTGCTACCCTGGATTACTGGGGAGATGCTGTTGGCCAGTTCCTGAACATGGAGGCTGTACAGAGCCTGTATGTATACATTTTGTTAGATGCTTTAACTATTCAGGAGATGGATTGTGATTTTGAGGTCCTTCTGGACTTACAGCTCCTGTTTGATCAGCAGGTGGAGATTGCGGCCAGGGGCCTTTTCATCCTTATCTTTGCAGGAGGACATAGGAACAGTAATTCATGCTCTCATTGCCCTCTATAGGCTACTGGAATGTGTCTTGTATGGGGCTGCCTTATAAAAGCAGCCAGAAATTACAATTCATCCAGAATGTGGTAGCTTGTATGTTAACTGGCTCCCAATGTTGAGAGCATATTATATTCATACTATGAGACCTGGACTGGTATAGTTCTGAGTACAGTTTAAGATTATGATGCTACTGTGTAAATTCCTTCATGGCTTTACAATTAGGTACTGATGAGACCATCTCCTCCATGTGGCTTTGGCCTACTCTATTAGATCATGTAAGGATGTATTTCTGGGATGTTAAGGGAGCTGACACTAGAAAATATCCAAGTATGGAATGGGATCCCCACTGAGATCAGACTGGCCCTTCCCTGATAGCTTTCAGGAAGTCATTAAAAATTGAGATTTTTCAATAACGTCATCTGTGCCTCTTGTTCTTTTTTGTCTACTTTAATTTTGTTTTGCAATTTGAATTATTTATTGTTTTAATTCTGTTGCTTTTGTTGGGACACTGAGAGCCATGAGATTGCAGCAGGATAAAAAGTGAATGAATAAACAAAAAATTGCCTCTTACAGAATCTGCTCACTGGTCCATTTAGCTCAGTATTCTCTACAGGAATTGACAGCAACTTTATCTCATTAAGCTAAAAATATGGTAAATCCTAAAGTGAGTAGATAGGGATTAGAACTAGATGATCTTCAAACCCCTTCCAACTTTGAAATTTAGTGAATCTCTTGTTCCTATTCTGATTTCATGAGAGATGGAACCTTTGATTTTTGTCTTCTAGAAGTCAAGTATGTGCCTAAAGGGCCTCCTCCCATTTATGTATTTTATATAGCATTAATAAATACAGAACTGCAGAATAAAGCATTGAATAATATCAACTTTGATAAGCTGAATATCCCAAACCCAAATCTCACTGTAACCTCAATTTAATTAAGTAGCCTTAGATAACCCAATATCTTATATTTCAACCTTAGATTTCTCTCTTTCTACCCTCCAGAAATATTGTAGGAAATTGATAAATTTAGCCAGATCTTTAAAAGAGGTCCTTGCACAATGTGCATTCTGAGAACTTAGAACAAAATTAGTGTTAATAATGCATGTAACGAAAAGAGAGCTTGGAATCCTGCCTCTTCTTTTCAGTCCCTATCAGCAAACCGGAGTATATGGCAACTAATGAAATGATTTGACTGGAGCAATGCACCATCAAAGGCGTACACATTATATATAAATACAAAGATGTACACATTATATATAAATACAGAACAGATACCTCTTGCAAAAATGTAGTATGTGAGCAGAGTCCATATTAAGTGACTTCCAAACACTTAAGCTAATGCAGTTAACTCTGGTGCTAATGGGAATGAGAAGCTCATTGGATGTAATTAGCTTTTGTAGTTACCAAGCTCATTTGAGCAACAGTATACAGTATTACGGTTTCCTGTTAATCAGTTGAGTCATAAACTATGAAAATCAGCCTTCCTAAGGATTCAGTGTTCTTTTAACCAGACACATCTCGGTACAGTGATGTTGGATTCAGTAGTTTTCAGCAGGGTTGATTCCAAGGTAGATTCCAGACAGGGCATACACTGAGGTTTTAAAGCCCACAATGTAATAATATGGCAGACCCTGTGTGCAAGTGACTTTGATTCTTATACCATCATTGTTTCAGTTCCCAGTTAGTGGGCAGAAGGTCAAACAAGTGAAATCTAAATCAATAAACATTAAGATCAGATCTAAAATAGAAGGAATAGAATTAGCTGAGACTCTCTGTAAAGATGAATCACATTCACTGAGAGAAATGGAAAGAGTAGTTAGGCATTTGTTATCACTTCAGTGGACTTACTGCTAAGATATGACTGGAGAAGGGCTTTAGCTTTCCAATAATTTGGGAGCTCAGGATTACAACTTCTTGAAAATGTTTCTCCATGTAAGATAAAATCTATTAGTCTTTATTCTCACCACCAACACACTTTAATGATCTCTTTAAGATTTAACTATTCTAGAATGTTCACTACACTTCTGGAAAAGTGACAAAAATGACAAAAAGAGATGGCAGCACCCAGCTGATTTTTCTAGGCTTGGAAGCAATGAGGTGGGTCCTGTTAGTACTTGGATGTAAGACCACTCAGGAACACCAGGTAAAGATTTCCCCTGCCAGTCATGGCTGATTCTAGGGAGTGGTGCTCATCTCTGTTTCCTAGCCAAAGAGCCAGTGTGTAACTGAAGACGCTACTGATTTATGTGGTACCCATTTAGCTACTTGCCTTTTGCATGCTTTCAAACTGCTGTTGGTAGGATCTAGGCAGACAACGGGAGCTCATCCCGTTACGCAGAGGCTCTTGGGTCTTGAACTTGAGCCACTGACCTTCCAGCCGACAAGCCCAGCATCTTAACTGGTCAAAAACTCTGGATATAGGGAGTGACAAAGCACTTTTGTATTGTTGTTGCCAAAAATGGCATAATTGAGTCTTTGTAATTACCAGAAGTCAGGCTCAAATGAAGACATGTCTTTACTATTCTATCCTTTGTGATCTAAGGTGTGTACTGTTTAAAATTTAAACTTTAAATAAATCTTCATAGGTTTGCATCAAATTTAGTATCAAAATGAAACCCACCCATCAATCATATATTCTGCTGATTAGCTTTAAAAATACAGGATTTTAAGTTTAAAAGTTTAAAAATTCAGTCATTTAAGATGGACAGTTTCAATGCTTCCTTCCCGATGCATTCAAAACTTAATCCTTGAAAATTTTTATGCAAAAAAATATAACCTGATTTGATGTTGTTGTTATATTACAATCTTATCCCAAGTATGAATGTTTATTGTACATTTATTGTTGTTTAGAGAAAGCATATGATATTAAATGGGCTTGAATTCTGGAATGTTTTGGAATTGAAGTTGGTTGCTGAATGACAGAAGTACTGTATATGTAAGTAAAATATACATGAAAAAAACCTGAATGATTAGCAAATGGTTTGACACTGAGCGATGAGGAAAATAAGGATGTGTGATATCACTTTAATTATTTATGCAGACAAATGCATAAGGAATACTTGGGATGATCTTAAAAATGTGTTTGTTGGGGAGATGAATGTATATGAACTTTTGTATGTGAATGATTTGCAGTAAATGTTAAATGGTAATGAAGTGTATGAAAATTAATATATCAAATACCAACAAATAAAATGGAGTGAATTACAAAGATATGGGGAAAATTAAAGCAAGTAGATTAATTTGTTTCCTTGATAGATGAAGCTATGGATGAAAAAATTTCAAGTTGTGCAAATGCTGATATGAAGGTAGTGGGTAACACTGAATGAATGTTGAAAGAAATGAAAATGTCTACATATTTGAAGTGCTCTAACCATTTTCCAACATGGAAATGAAAACTGAGCGTGTCAGAAGAAACATAAAATTAAATTGAATGCAGTGGAATTATGTTCCTCAAGATGTGTGTGTCAAAACAGAAATAAGATCAAGAATGAATGAGTGGTGAATGAACCAGAAACTGAATGATTAGCTAAAAGAAATACATTGAACGGTTTGATCATACAGAGAGAATGAAAAGGAAATTTTCTTTCTTTTTACGAAAGAAAAGTGCAGAGGTTAGAAATTCATAGATCAACAGAGCTGATGAGAGGTGAAAAGATTAAAGGACAAAAGGTAGTACATGAATGGATATCTGGAAAGACGGATGCAAGGATAGAAAGGTATGGAGAAGTATTGGGAGTGGTGGTATAAACTCGATTTAGCTATATTTCCTTTACTCATGCCATAATTTCATTTGTTTATTATTTCTTATTCCTTTTCTGTACTTCGTCTAATGTTACTTGCTCCAAAAGAGATAATGCATATGTTTATTACTCAAGTTAATAATTCCACTGCCAACAGGCTGAATGTTATGCCACATAGTAAGATTAAGATTGAATCTTTAATTAGCATGGTTCTTAATTGTACACAATTTGTCACAAGGATAAAAACGCTGTCATTTCCTCCTATTGGGGGAATAATATTGTTTGGATTTTTCCATGCCTTCTCTTTGAATTAGAAGCTGCCCTGTTCAGAAGGACTTATCCCCTAAGAGAATATCTGAGTCTTTCAGAAGACAAATGAACAGAGTCATAAGTTGCTATTGTTAAAAAACAATATAGTACCACATGCCAATTGCTCGTAGCAGCAAAGTGAATGGTTTCCAGAATAACTGTCTTGTGAACTGAGAGGAAATGTAGTTTTGAAAGACATAATAACCAGTAGGTTATCAATATATACACCATACCATTATCTGCTATTTATTCTGATTGATTGACAACACAATGTATCTGCTGCACTATCTACTCCCTGTAACATCTACTCACCTGATAAGACTAATAGGACATCCTCACTATATATCTTCTCAATTAAAGGCTATGTGAGCATGTATTTTCTATCATCGTGCCCATTTTTGGAAAAGCTTACTTCTTAAGATGTAGTCAGACCCCTCCCATCTGCTTTTAGGAAGCTGATAAGACTCTCAGTTTCATAGGAGTTCCTCTCGTTATTTGTTTTTAACGAACTGCACAATTTCAATCTGAATGACTTGCTCGGGAATCAAATTGGAATGGCCCTGTGAATAAATGAATAATAGTCAAAATATTTTTGCTGCTAATATCATTCCACAGAGAGTGTATTCCTTCCATCCATTCTCTGTATTATTAGTTTAGTTGGAAATAACAGTTTTAAATTAAAATTGGTCTGATGCATGGTGAAATGGGATACAGGACGGGCTGTGGCACAGAG
Organism: Acrochordus granulatus; assembly: GCA_032468055.1. NCBI lineage: Eukaryota > Metazoa > Chordata > Lepidosauria > Squamata > Acrochordidae > Acrochordus > Acrochordus granulatus. Next base: position 165,695 of record JANHZU010005598.1, on the reverse strand, counting down.
GGAGGTCACATGTACACTTACTGGTGTGAGCGTTCAGAGTCAGGAACAGAGGCAGCAGTCATGCGCAGATGTTTTGCGGCTGAATTGTCAGATCCTTCTAAGGTCAATGATGTCTGGCTTACACTGGGCCTTGCTGATCAGGACTGGTCCTGAGCACTTTGTTGCCTGAGACAAAAAACAACATGGCACCCTTTTCCATTCTCTGTAAGAAAGCCAATGAGAGTAGAAAAACAAGGATTTCTTCTTGATTCTGAAAGCAAGGTAATGCTCCTTACCATATGGCTTGTTTTGGGAGTGCAGGACACCTGGCATGACACTCAACTCTCTTTTCCAGCACCGAGTTGCTGAGTTTCAGCAAGCAGTGACCAATGATTTCATTCTGGCAGGTAGAGCTAGCCTTCTTCTGACTATTGAGCAAGAATAGAAAGGCACACAAAATCTCTCCACAAAGCCTTCTGTTGCTCCTTAAAGACATTTTACAGATATCAATAGATGTTGTACACTGCCAGCTTTTCTCGAGTTCAGGCTGAGCTGAGCTGCGCTGAGATCTTGCAAAACTAGTTTTTCTGAACGGGAAATGATCTGTTTGTCCAAAACATGGATTCTTTCAAGGCAGACTTACTATACATAAAAATAGATCTTTTCACTTCCCACTACTTTCTTTTCCATTGGCTACATCATTTATGATTTCTTTGATGGCTTTTCTTGCTGCAGTTCAAAAGAACAGAGGAAGAATGTGGACCTGAACCTCTATTCTGACAAACAGGTGAAACCAGCATTTGTATCTGATTTAGATTTCTGTAACAGAATGCCCAACAGATCTTGGGAACACAGAGGAGGCAGCAAAACTATTAAGGGAAAAAACAGGATTGTTACAGAAGAGGTTCCAGAGATCAGAAGGAAGTGAAAGTATGAGAAAGAGGCTCAGAGTAAATAACTATGTCTTAATTAGATTAGATATTAATTGTGCAGAAAAAAATATTTGGGGAGGTTTTCAAGATTTTGTTTCTTCTGCTCCTCCTCCTCCTCCTCCTTCTTTCGGCTGTTCCCATCAAGGGTCTCCATAGCAAATCTTCTGTTTCCATCTTCCTCGTCTTCAGCATCTTCCTCAGTCACACCGACCTCCTGCAGATCCTCTCTCACACCATCCACATACCTCCTCCTAGGCCTTCCTCTTCTCCTTCTGCCCGGTAGCTCCATCCTCAACAACCTCTTCCCAACATACTCTTC
>JANHZU010005598.1:142783-154857 GCA_032468055.1 Acrochordus granulatus | reverse complement strand
GCAGATCCGTAAGTGCTGGTTCGTTTGCTCTATTTCTGTTTTATATCGTGTGTTAATCATGGTTACTTGTTTCAGATCTTAGGGACAATCACTTCTACATCAAATTCCATTGAAAATGATTTTTTGGTGAATATTTTTGGGGGCGTGGAACGAATCATCTGATTTTCTATTGTTTTCAATGGGAAACTTCATTTTGCTTTATGAGCATTTCGCGCCAAGAGCGTTCTTCTGGAACGGATTAGTCTTGTTGTGTGAGGTACCACTGTACACACATTTTCCCCTTCCTTATATTTTGTTTAAAAAAGACTAATTTTGTTTTAATAAACCTCAATTTTTAAAACTTAGCCTAAGGGGGCATTTCAGGAAAATTTAATTCTGTTGCAATCAGTTATAGAGAAATGGTTAAACTTTTTTGATTGTGTAACAAAACCATTCTGTGCTTTCTCCACAATTACAGTCACCCTTCAGGGAATTTATAGATGTTCTTAGCAGCTGTTGTGTACATAACCCATTCTTCTACAGCAAGAAAATTGGGGCAAAAAAGAAAAATCAATGCATGAATGGAGTCGTCATCAATTCCATGGCCAAAGGTAAGTATTATTACTTGTGTGTACATTTGAGGAACTTCAGAGTAGAGAAGGCTAACCTATACAAGGCAGAATGTTAATTTGAGCTCCTACTTTCTTCTTGCAGCATTGTATTTCAGTCTATATTCCTCCATTTTTTCTGTCTAAGGGGATATCTATATTGCCAAGTTGTTGTATGGGTATGGGCCACCAACCACTTCATCTTTACCCTTAGCCACTACAAATGCAACTTCTGTACATTTTTTTTTTTTGCTGTAAGTTTAAAGTACTGTATTTTCCATCTCAAACATTGTTGTCCAGTTGCTTATAGCACTTAATTTTCTTTTAGGCAAAGTACTTCACTTTGGGAAACAACAAATGCTTATTCTGGAGGGACGTATTTTCATAAATGTAAGAAATTATCTAAAATAAATCTAAAGTAATGCTGCTGTTCTGTGTAAAATATAGATTTAAATCTATGGCTTTTTTGCCTCTCTGGTTTCCCTTTCATAGTCTAGTCCATGGCCTTTCATCTTTATTAGAAATGTTGTCCCTTGAGATTGGGTCAAATGGCTGATCATTGATTGGTTCCCCAGTAGCCTCATATAAAATCAATGAAGATAATTTTCCTTCCAGAGAATTCTTCCTGTTGGCCACACGAGGCTGTCCTCCTTTACCATCTGTGACTTCTAGGAAAACAAAAGGAAGAGGGAAAGGAAAACTCTTGGTTGCACCATATTTATTTCTAATGAGGTATTCAGGGTGAAGAAGCAAACAGGAATTACTCATTTTGTCATTCTGGATGAATGGCCTCTGCAATTTTCCTCTGCAGAGCTGCACTGGTGAAAGTGCTAAGTGTCCAAAAATTTTCATTAATGATGAATGAACACAGCACTCTAACTGCAACAACTTTCATCCTGTTCAGTTGCCAGGTGCTTTTGCAGAATAGAGTCCCAGAGCCAATAGGATTCCCACTGGATTTTTCATATTCATGCACACAAGAAAATTAGTGGGTAAGGTCCAACGAAAGCATTCCTAAGTCACAGTGATTTCAGTGAGATGGAAGAGAAATTAAGCCTCCTTCACAGTGAAAGTAAGAAAGAGAGATAATTAGACTACACTAACAGTTGAACAGCTCAAGTGTGTAACAAGTGGCCATTGTTGCACACTCATCATGCCTTGTGGAAAAGATGCACATTTAATTTGTTCCTGAAAATGGAAATTGACTAAGAAATAGGCGCAACCACCAACAAGCTTTGAGGAATGTATATAAGGCAACAGACTCTTGCACTTTATATAGATATTATCCCTAATCTCCAGCAGGCCTTGGGTAATTTGCATACCTGGGCAACAGGCATTTTGCACATTCTCTGAGCAGCATGCTTATTCTTTCCTTTAACTCCAGTTCAGAGGGGTGAATGTTATCCAGTTTTTTTGTGAATTATGGCATTCCCTTCCTCTGTCACCCAGCAGAAGGGAAAAAAGGAGTATTACTGCAGTTATTCAGCTGTTTTCTGCCCATCACCTGCTTGATAAGAGAAGGAGAGGTTTAAACTTTCCATCTTTCCTACACTGCTCATTAAACTGCCCCTACATTCATCCATTGCTATTAAGCTTTAAAGAAGCCCTAATTGAACCATTTGGATATTCATTTGAGTTTCAGAACTGCCAAGAACTGAAGCAAAAATAAAATTAAGAGACTGTTTCTCAGAGGATGCATATTTCTGCTTTGTCGATTATTTAGATCTGATGGGTTTTTGTTGTGGGGATAAAATGAGGGGAGACAAACAAGTTACTATCTTTATCTCTCAGAGGAAAAGTGGGATATAAATGCAATAAATAAGTAAATAGTCTATTTAAGTGTTTACTCATAGATTACCTGGCTGTGAGATGATTTGGCATTCAGATAAGCATTTTGCCCCTATCAGCGACCAGTTCTCCCTTATTTTAATCAATGGCTGAGCGATTAAGCAGAAAGTCTTCTGTGCTCATCCGATGCATGAATTGTGCCCTTAAGAGTCTTGAAAGTATGGACGTGAACAAAATGGACTTTCAGTCAAGATAGTATGATAAAGTTCAAAAGAAAACAAATAAGCGTTGTCTGCCTAGCTTCTGCCAACCTAACAGTTTGAAAGCATGTAAAAATGCAAGTAGGTAAATAGGTACCACCTAATTTGGTGGGAAGGTGATAGCATCCGTGTGCTCAGTATATAGTCATGACCACAGAAATGTCTTCGGACAACGCTGGCTTTTCGGCTATGAAATGGAGTTGGCCACGACTAGCATGGGAAATCTTTACCTTTAAGATTCCACAAAATCTTGAGTCTTCCATAAAAGGTATAAGTCATAACCACCTGAGAACAAAGCACTAGCCTATCTAAATGTCTCTGTAACATAACTAAATGCATTTCTTTGCATTAGCAAAGTTTTGAGAAAAATGAAACCCATCATCAGGAAGAATAAGGGGGAAAACAGTTTGAGTTAATCTACTTACATTTGCCTCCTTTTCTTTCAGGAAAAAAGAGTACAAATAGTTATTGGCCAGAAAAGAAGTTGCTTTCATAAGAAGTATTTATACACATCAGAATGTTATTTCCCCTGCCTCTAAAAACTGGAAGTACAACATGCACATTAATAGAACAACAGTATGAATTGTCCAACACATAAATCAACAGCAACTGTTTCGAACCTAGCAGATATTTCACTGTCCTATCTGTGGCCTAGATCTCAGTTTGACTGAATAAGGCACTTGGCAAAGTTCACACCCCAAAGACAGATACATTCAACCAGGCATTCCTCATGCTCCTTCAGTAACACGTAGCCAAAAAGGACACATGCTGATCTGCCTTTGTACACCATTGCAACAACAATCCAAACCTCAGTGCGTGGGGCGTTAGTTTATATAGCCTACTTCTGTGCGTATGTGGTTGATCAGGGTGTGAACAGGGCAGTTTGAGATGGACTTTGATCTGAATTATTTTTATATGTTCTTATTTCATTAACTAGGAAGAGTGCCAGAGGCAGAGGAAGATATGCAGCACAGTTAGTTTGGATAGCCACTATACATTTCTTGACAGCAATTAATAATATGAAAAATAAGTAATAAAATAGCCTTTCACATCCCAGTTTTGGTTGAACTTGCCGGACTACGCATTTGAGATATACAGAAGTTTTAGCAGAAAATATATTTACAGATTCTAATCCTAAAGTGTGATAACAATCTCTGAGAACAGGTTTGCATCTTTGAAGTTGTAAATCATGGCATTTTAAATGCAACTTCGGACATGCTTTGCAGGACCAAAAATTCAAATTTTGTTTGAATGGTTGTATTTTATAAATCCTTCAACATGTGGGAAAAATTATGAAAACCATAACAAACATCGATTCTGCTTTTGGCAAGTGTGCGCAAGTGGTCTTTAGAAATGCAAGTTTCAAAATGACAATCCTCTTATAACATTTTGTCTAAGGATCGCAAAATGCATTACAGACCTCCACATATCATAAAATTCAGAGCATTCCATGGCTCCCCAGTACACATTAAAACTAACATATAAGGAAGTTTAGTGGCTTGAGGGAGGCCACACAAGAAGTATTTGCTCAGCCAAGAATTATGATTTACCAGGTCAGCTCTGGGCCATTTCTATCTTAGCAATGTTTCCTTAGCTTTTTTTTTCACTTTACAGTTCATAAACACAATACTAATTAAGAAACCCGTTCTTAGGGAATTTGCTGATGAAATAATCCAGGCATGGGCAACCCCTTTGGGGCCAGGGGCACAGTTAGAATTTTGAGAATATATAATAAGTTGCATTCCCCAATGGTTGCCATTTGAAAACTGGCCTTTGGAGAAATAAGTATAGCGTGTTTGCAAAATATCAGTTTTCCAGAAGATGAACTAGCACCCTTATAATGTTCTAGAATACTGTAGTGGGAACAAAAGAATTTGAACATGTGATGTTAGAAGGTTATGCTTTGCCTTGCAGTATGCCAGCTTTCTGCTGTTGTTGATGCTTTTTCCAGAATTTAAGGAACCAGGAGCTTAGTAGACAATAAAACAGATGTCTGGGGTATATTGGTGCCTCTTGCCTAGCCCTAAAATGATCTATGTCATAAAGTCAGTAATACATTGTCATTTTTTAATCCTTTCATTACAAAATACCTGTAAAATAAAGGATAGATTGTAGAATGCCCTTTCCCATTTCTTGGTTTCCAAAATATTGGAATATCTTCTTCTTTTGGCTGTTCCCATCAGGGGTCGCCACAGTGAAACTTCTGTTTCCATCTTCCTCGGTCTTCAGCATCCTGTTTCCATCTTCCTCAGATAACTCCCAATATTCTGAACCACACAACAGTCAATTATGTCTACTGGTTAACCAGGTGCTGGCCTAGAAACCAAGAGACTGAGTTCTAATCCCACCTTAACCAGCTGGGTTACATTGGGCCAGTCACATTCTCTCAACCCAACCCACTTCACAGAGTTGCTGTTGTGGGGAAAATAGGAGTAGGAAGAAGTTTATGCATATTTGCCACTTGAGTTACTTATATGAAGTATTAAAGGCAGGATAAAAAATACATAAATAAATAAACCAGGAGAATGTGAGTCCAGTCGATAGTAGATAGTAGATTGAATCTACTACAGGATAGATCTATTATCTACTACAGGATAAAAAAAAGTTATTGAATCTACTACAGGATAAAAAATACATAAATAAATAAACCAGGAGAATGTGAGTCCAGTCCTGCCATAGATAAGAAAAACCAGCTGGGTGACTTTGGGCCAGTTGCTTTCTTAGCCCACAACATTAGACTCAGGTAAAAAGTCACTTCATCAATTTCTGTTGCAATGAATGGATCAACATGTGGTTGATTGGAGATGGTGGGGATGATCCTGTACTTGGTAAGAACATAACAATGAGAATCATGGTCCAAAATATCTGGGGACTCAAGTTTGCTAAGCAAAAAAAAAAGTTATTGAATCTACTACAGTAAAAAAAATGGAGTTTTGAAATGTAAAAACTTCTCAAATTGAGCTCAGCTTCTGGGGATTACATGGATGTACAGTTGTGGTTTTTTTGGCAACCTTTCATAAAGTCCAGGCCAAGTTATTGTGCTGCTACGAAAAGTACCCTTTTCTCTCTGTCCATTTCATATATAGAAGTCAGTTAAGCTGCCACTTAAATCTTATTTAAGATTGGCAATGGAACAGTCTTTTCCAATGGACTTATAGTAAGGAACCAGGCTACTTGCATGTGGAGATGGAGTCTGTAGTATATAAGCCTTGTGTCCAACTGAAGGAAATTGCTATAAGAAAAATGAGGAGGGGGAGTGGAACTCTTCCAAAATCTGAGCATCTGCCCACAGAGTAATTGCCTCAATCTGCTTATTGTTAGAGCCAGTCTGACACTGAAGAAATATAATTAAGATGTCAGCATAATCATGGACAGGACCCACTTTGGACTGTGCAGAATGCAAATACAGCTGAAGAAACTGTAAAAGGAGCCCGAATCAGAAGGGTTGGGACACACATCAGATTAACAGCTGAAGATACACTGGACTAAATGAGAAGTTTAACAAAGGCTAAATGCTCTATTTCTTTCAGTAGGCACTTAACCAATCATGGAACCAAGTTCCATAATGTGAACTTCACTATTGACATATAGTGCATTTATTTCTTCTCTCTGTCATTAATGAATGGGTAATATCCACCAGAAGGTCTCCCTTTGGAACATTTCCATGGGAAAATGAGATGAAGACTTTTCCCAAACAAGGGTGGTACCAAATTGGCTCAGGTTCTGTGGTTTTCCCAGGAGTAATGTATGGGTGTGAGAGCTGGACCACAAGGAAGGCTGAGCACCAAAGAATTTATGCCTTCAAATTGTGGTGCTGGAGAAGACTCTTGAGGGTCCCTTGGACGGAAAGGAGATCAAACCAGTCAATCCTACAGGAAATCAACTCTGACTGTTAATTGGAAGGACAGATACTGAAGCTGAAGTTCAAATACTTTGGCCACCTAATGCCAATGAGAAGACTCATTGGAAAAGGCTGTGATGCTGGGAAAGATTGAAAGCAAAACAAGAAGGAGATGGCAGAGGATGAGATAGTTAGATAGCATTGTTGATGTGATGGGCATGGGTTTGGGCAGATTCTGGGAGGCAGTGCAAGGACAGGAGGTCTGGTATGCTGAGGTCCATGGGTTCGCAAAGAGTTGGACACGACTGAAAAAATAAGATAAAAATATCCAAAGAACATGATCAATACAAAAATTAATAAAAAATAAAATAAGACAGGGGAGACTAAAATGGAGATGGGCCATCAATCACGTAGTCACCTCACTGATGACACATGGCTACCCAGCCCCCTGACCATCCTGCAGAGCCATGTCTTTAGGCTTTTCTAGAAAGCCAGAAGGGTGGGGGCTGATCTCACTTTGGGTGGAATGATGTTCCAAAGGACAGGTACAATGGCAGAAAAGGTCCATTTTCTGGACCCACCAGCTGAAATTCCCTGGCTGATGGGATCCAAAGCATGCTCTTATTGCCAGCATGGGTGGGGCAGGATGAATCCACTGAGGCGAGACAGTCTCTTAAATAGCCTGGACATCAAGGGCTTTATAGTAATAGCCAACACCTTGAATTGAAGTCAGAAACTAATTGGTAACAGTCCAGTTCACATAACAGCAGTTTCACACGTGTTGCCTTTGGGACCTCAAGAACTGCCCATGCAGTTGCATTCTAGTCCAACTGTAGTTTCCAGATGCTCTTCAAGGGTAGCCCTATGTACAGCACATTATAGTAGTCCAAATGTGAGATGACTAGGGCATAAAAGATCAAGCGCAGGGACTCTTTATCCAAGTACAGGTATAACTGGCATACAACAAAAGTTGTGCAAAGGCTATCCTAGCCACAACTGCCACCTGTTCATTGAGCAGGATTTATGAGTCTAAGAAAACCCCCACGTTCTTCACCAGGTCCCTCTGGGTCAGTGCCATCCCATCCAGAACTAAATATATTAAACCCTTGGAACTAGAGGTCCCATGCGCCCACAGTCATTCAGTCTTTCTAGGGTTCAGTCTGTTGACCCCATCCAGGCCCTCACAGCCTCCAGGCACTTCAAAAGGGCAGTCACAGCGACACTCAGGTCACCAGGGATGGAGATACAAAGTTGTATATCATCAGCATATGAAACCACATCCCATAGTGACAGATGATCTCACCCAGCAGGAAAGTCCTGAGCCCTGTGGCATGCCACAAAGTAGTGGCTGTAGGTTGGACCTCTCACTCCCATCAACACTGATTAGGACCGGCCATAGAGAAAGGAGGTGAACCAGCACAGAACTGTGCCATCCAACCCCAGCTCTCATAGCTGGCCCAAAAGAATACCATGGTCAACAGTACTGAAGGCTGCTAAGAGGTCAAGTGGAGTTTGACAAACAAAGGACAAACACACTACCCCCATCCCACTCTCACCAGAGATCATCTACAAGTGCGACCAAAGCTATTTCTGTTTCCTGAAACCAGACTGATATAGGTACAGAAAATCCATTTCATCCAGGATCCTTTGGAGCTGCCAAGCAGCCACTTTCTCAACCACCTTCCCCAAAAAGGTGATGTGGTAGACTGGACAGAAATTGTCCAAACAAATGGGTTGAGCAATGTTTTTTTGAGTAGGGGACATACCAGGGCCTCCTTAAAGAGCCCTGGAAATGTCCCCTCCTGCACAAAAGAATTAATCACTGCTGACACCACCTGGAACTCACCATCTTGGAGGCTTTCACCAGCCAAGAGGGACAAGGATCTAATTGGCAGGAGGTTGGCTTGACAGCATGAAGGACCCTGTCCATTTCCTCAGGTCCAACAGGATTGAACCATTCCCAGATAACTGGATAAGACCCCTCCCCAGGCATCTCTCCAGATGCTGCCTCATGCATAGAGTCCATCTAAGAACGGATTTGAGCAGGTTTTCTACAAATTCCATGGCTCAGCCCTGTAGATGGTCCTCCTCACCCCCCTGCCCAAAGAGGAACCAGGTAACCCTAAACAGGGCTGCCAGGAAACATTATGTGGACACAGTAAGAGTGGCGAAGTAGCATTGCTTTGCCATTCTGACTGCCACAAGGTAGGCTTTAACGGCGGCTCTAACTTGTGTTTGGTTGGATTTGCTTCTTGTCTTTCTCCACTGGTGCTCTGGTTGTCTCTTCACCCTTTTCAAGACTCTCAACTCCTTAGTAAATCATACAGAGCAGCAGGCAAAAAGGGTCATATGATTGTGCCGTATGGGCACAATCATGCCCTTTGATTCCATGCTATGGCCAGGGCTTCATCAGGACTGTGCAGCAAGGCCTCTGAGATATCCCCAGTTCTCTTTGGAACCCATTCGGGTCCGTCAGTTGCCAGGGGCAGGCCATTTGCATTGACCTGGCCTCCCTGCAGAGGGGGAGCAGCATAGGAGAATCTCATTGCTACCAGGTTGTGGTGTGACCACAACAAAGAGGATATAGTCACATTCCTCACCAGATCATGTTGCCATTGCTTCAACAAAAAGATCGTGTCAAGCATGTGACCAGACTTCTTACTGGTTTCTTTTTTCTTCCTAGCACTTTCCCCTTCTTCCTTGCAGGGTCCACTTTGTTTGCATTGTGCTTGGCTAGATAACACGGCTAAGCCATTATCAGTGCATAATGTGACAAGGGCTTGCTTTTCAGCTAGTTTGTTGCAGAGGCTAACAATGTTTGGGGTTACAAAAGTGTCATTGGCCAAGATTGCCTGGCTGGCTTCCATGCCTAGAGGAAAATTAGAACCTCAGTCTTCTTGCACCTAGTCCAGTGCTAACCACAACAGCATACTAACTCTATAGTACAATTTATTTCTGATAGTTGTTTAAATTCCAAATAATTCATATTTTCAATCGCCTAACAAAAACTCCATAATCTTTTTTTCCCCTAAACTAATCTTGGCAAGTTCCTTCCAACTACACAGTATCATTGTAGCTACTCTTTCAAATGTATGATTAATTAAAATCAAATAAGTACTTTTTATTTCTTACTTGTTTTTTTCCACAGCTTTGTCAAAGTGAGTGCTCTCCAGACATGTTAAATTACAACTTCCATAATCCCCTGCAAACAAAATCACAAATATATTAGCTCTGGGAGGTAGGGTATTCTGGCTGAAAGAAGATTTCTGATTATCTTGAAACTTTGCAGTGTTTTTATTGATCCTTAAAAATATTTTACTTTCATGGATTTTAAATATCTTCATGTGCAATTTCCATCTTACATATTTGTTAGTTATTTGAAACTTGTTAATTTTGAAAATCTAGTTTATCAGGAAATCAGATCTGATAAGTGCTTAAATGGAAAACCACCAGAAGATCTCAGGACATAAATATAATAACCTAAAATATTAAAAAATATATAAAATAAAATACTTCTCACAAAGGAGGTACATATAGTCTTTGACTTATAACCATTTGTTTAGTGACCATATGAAGCTACAATGGCACTGAAAAAAATGATTTACAATCAGTCCTCACACTTACGACCATTGCAGCATTCCCACAGTCACGTGATCAAAATTTGGCTGCTTGGCAACTGCCATGTATTCACGAAGACTGCAACACCCCACAGTCATGTGATTGCCATTTATGACCTTCCTAGCCAGCTTCTGGGAGGCACGGTGATGTGAGCAGTTGAGATGCTTGGCTTGACAGCTGCATGTCTGGTGGCCCGAGTTCGAGACCCGGCGCTGCCGTGCAGCAGGGTGAGCTCCTGTTGTTCTCCCTCAGCTCCTGCCAACCTAGCAGTTCGAAAGCTTGCAAATGCAAGTAGATAAACAGTTACTGCCTACTCGTCGAGAAAGGTAACAGCCTCCGTGCGCCTTTGATGTCTAGTCATGCCGGCCACATGACTACAGAAGCGTCTCTGGACGAACACTGGCTCTTCAGCTTGGAAACAGAGATGAGCACTGCCCCCTAGATCCAGTGATGGCTGGCAGGGTAGCCTGTATGTTTAGCCAACTTCTGATGAGCAAAGTCAACGGGAGAAGCTGGATTCATTAGTGACCTTGTGATTCACATAACAAGCATAGTAATTTGCTTAACAATCGTGGCAAAAAGTCATAAAATCAGCATGACTCAACAACCATCTAGCTTAGCAATAGAAATTCTGATCCCAATTCTGATTGTAATTTGAGGACCACCTTAATGGCAAACCACTGCCAACCATTGCCAAGAAAACTCTATGAACTCACCAGAACTCCAATCAAAGGAGACTTCACCTTTTATCATTTGACATCTTTAAATTAAAAGTTATCTGAATGTTAGGCTATTCAAACAATCTATTTTTAAAACAATTTGCATTTCCAATCATGGTAATTATTGGATCAGTAAATATTGATTACCCCCTAACCCAGATCTTTGATAATTAAGAAAACAGCTTGGCAGATCTTTATTTATTTGCATCCCACCTTTATTATTTTTATAAACTCAAGGCAGCAAACATATCTAACACATTTTTCTCCTCCTATTTTCCCCACTACAGCAACCCTGTGAGGTAGGTTGGGGTGAGAGAGAGTGACTGGCTCAAGGTCACCCAGCCGGCTTTCATGGCTACATCAGGATTAGAATTTATGGCCTCCCAATTGCTGGTCTGTTACCTACTCCTACTAGACCAAACTAGCTTTCGATAATTTTTCTAGTTTTAGAACAGAAAGTGCCTTGTGGATTTAATAAAGTTAGACCAGGGTTTGTGTAAGAAGAAAGGTACATTGGGAAGAAGATGCAGTGGATACACCTTTTGAAAATATAAAATGAAATAAGTCACTTGGAAAATTGCTTCCCTTGGTAGAAAAGAAATACGGATTTTCTTCCCCTACAGAAATCTATTTTAAGGCATATGGAACCTGCTACAGTCCAGGATGGACCTGTGAGAAGCCAACCAAGTTTTTTCTCCTCTGCTCCCAGCCGCAAGTCTTAAAGCTTCAATTCTGGAAAATCAGACAGCACTGGATCTTGACAGGTGACACCAGCCACGGAGGGCTGCTGGGTGACCAGCTCCTACTCCGATTTCCAGCTACTTCAAGCCGTTCCAGGCTCTTTGCTTTCCCATTCCTTCCAAGGTCATCCTCTCCTTTAACATTTGACATCCAGTAAACTTTACTCAGTCCCCAATTTTGCGTTTTACCCTGAAGCTATTTGGTGGCGGTGACAGGCACTTCTGCAAACACCTCCCTTCGAAATAAACTGTTGATACTTCTCTCCAAGTGAACCTGTGGCTTTCTAAGGACTGGGAGAACAGGTTTGCAATGGCTACGTAGCAGCTACATATATTGTGCTCTCTAGATGTCATGGATTACAGTTCCCATATGCCTAGCTCATATAGCTCATGGCTGTGGGGGCTGGGAATTATAGAAGCTGAAGTCCAATACATATCGTAGGTACCAGATAGGAGAAGATGCATAAGATAACACCTTAAATGTCATCAGAAACCAAGGGGAATAGTTTCCTTTCTAGGGG
>JANHZU010005598.1:57494-68108 GCA_032468055.1 Acrochordus granulatus | reverse complement strand
TTAGGGACAATCATTTCTACATAAAATTCCATTGAAAATGATTTTTTTGTGAATATTTTTGGGGGCGTGGAACAGATCATCTGACTTTCCATTGCTTCCTATGAGAAACCTTGCTTCGGTTTAAGAGAGATTCAAACTAAGAGCATTCTTCCAGAACAGATGAGGCTTGAAATCAGAGGTTCCACTGTATGCAGAAAATAAGCTAGTAGCAATTTAAAGTTTTCTAATATCATCCTCTGCCAACCTTCTTTTTTAAGACAGCAACATTAGTTTTCTGGAAATGAAATGGAAGGAAACATTTATATCAACTTTGAATAACAATTAAAGTAGGATGATAATGAACAAATCTACCTAAAAATATAGTTAATTCTTTTCAAAGCCCACAAGCCAACTCCCATCAAAAAAAATGTTTGAATGCTTTAACCTTTGAATTATTACATTAATTTGTTTATTTCCATGTTTTCTTAAATATATGTCAACGTTTGCAAGTTTTTTCTTCATAGTGGAAGAATAAATGGCAACAACCATACTCCACCATTTATTATATTTTCAATGGGTTAATATTTTGACTGAAAATACAAATATTTAATATCAAGTTGACTGCAGTTTACTTAAGAGGCATCGACTTTATTAGAATTCATCTAACTTTAAATAAATACATTTTATCTTATCTTCCTTTTTATATCACCCCAATGGATGTCCCAATCTACTCAAGAATCCCCCCTCAGCTGATTTAGGGAAATACAGAGAATGAATAGGAATTATTTTCTCTGAAAATTTCCACTCTGTTAGCAGATGGGCTTTATCAAATTCCATCTCTAGGCATCACATTCTCAAATACAGTCTATTTCAAAAGCTACTGGAATACAATGGAATCCACAAAGTCACAATTCTTTTAATATTAAACACATTAGCAATTCTTCCTAGACTAACTCAATTTACCACAGGAGAAAAAAGAAAACCTAAATGTATAGAGGAAACACAGGTTTATTACAAACTGAGCCCACTGTATCCAATAAGCTAATTGTGTACTTTTTCTTAAACAACAAAAGCAACTCTGCTGTTATAATGAGAAAAGGATGTTTTTGTTATGAGAAAAGGATACAAAAGTGTTAATTCCCAAATTGGGAAAGCCAACCCAGAAAATAATTACTTCTGCAAATTAATTAATTAAAGCTCAATTAACCTTTGCAGTATTTTATATTATTTTACACAAAAGGAATATGGAAATTAAAAAGAAAACAGAACAAAGACTTAAAAAATTAAAGATGCAGAAATGTATTCAACAAATTTTAAAATGAAGCTTGAAGTGCTGAAGCATTTTATAACTTCACTTTCTGGAACAGTTCAGTAAGGACAGTGAAGAAGATGCACTGAAACTAGGATATCATGAAGGCTTACTGAGTACTGGGGAGACCAAACTAGCCTACAAGAAAGACTAATGAAGAATAGAAAAGAGACATGGCAACACAAAGTCCAGCACACAACAAACTAATAGGCAAAGCAGATAATAACAAGACCTGGCAATGGCTAAGAGCAGGAAATTGAAGAAAGGCTAATTTTGGCTGCACAAGACAAGCCTTAAAAACAAATGTTTATAAAGCCAAAATTGAGAAGATAGCATCAGACAGCAAATGCTGCCTCTGCAAAGAAGTTGAAGAAACAGTGGAACACCTAATAAGCTGCTACAAGAAGGTTCCACAGACTGACTATAAACAATGGCATGACAAAGTAGCATTGGAATATCTGCAAGAAATACTATTTGCCTGCAAGCAAAAACTAGTGAGACCACAAAATAGATAAAAAAATGAAGAAGCTAAAGAATTCAAGCAGACAGGTACCTGCCACATAATATCCCAGACATAACAACTGCTGTTAAGAAAGACAAAAAAAAATCTGTATAGTGGATGTGGCAATACCTGGAGAAAGCACAATAGAAGAGAAAAAACTGGAGAAAATCACAAAATGCAAAGACCTGCAAATAGAACTGTGAAAATCAAAGCAAAGATAGTACCAATGATAGGTGCTTTGGGTGAAATCTAAAAACATTTGGAGCGCCACTTGAACACGATCAGCATTAATAAAATCACCACCAGCTTTCACCATCAAACAAAATCTGCCTATTCCAGATCCTTGGGAAGCACTTAATAGATGCATAAAAATACCAAATCCAGTCTAAACATCAGTGTCACCAACCATAATACTTTATTAAATTTATATGTCACCCAATTTTCAATTATTCTGGTGGTATACAAATTGTTAAAAACATTTTAATTGGAAGAACCTGTAGCATGCCAACCCTGCCCTACTCGTAACAGCTTTAAGTCAAGATGAACAGCAAATCTTCAAAGATAGCAACCTCAGCATTCATTAGGCCCCCTGACCTATATTTATAATTCTTTTAATAACAAAGAGGTGAGAAGCTGGTAAGTTGCAAATGAAAGACTGTACCTGTAACATCAAATGTATTTATAACAATGCCTCTGGGATCTGTTCTTAAAAAAATGCACAATGGCTACAAGCCAGTATTTGGTTTATAATTCTATCTATGCGCCTAGAAAAAAAGATAAAAATAAACTAGAAATTACAGAGAGGTGGCGGGGGGAGGAACATAAGGCATGGCAGGGAAAAGCACCTATAGCTTGCTTTCTGATAATATAACTGACCTTGTAAACCACATAATTGATTTATGAACAATTCAGCTTCCTCCACTGATGGCAATCATTCTGTGTGATGACCCAATTTTTTAATTTTAAACTTAGTGGACATTTAATAGAAAGACTGAAAAGGTTGGAAGAGAAGCAAAACATCATCATAAAGTAGGTTGCTAAAACAAAATGTACAGAGGTAGTCCTCGATTTCTGACCAGTAATTTAATGACCTTTTCTAGTCACAATAGCCTTGGAACAGATGCCTTATCACCTGTAAAGAACTTCTGGCTCTCATAAAACATTGCACTGCCACTCGTTACATAACTGTATTTTGGGCGCTTGGTAACCCATTTGCTACTGACTGTCAAGTGCCCTGCAACCATCTGATCACCATTTGCAATTTTCTCTGCTACCTTCTCCAGAAAGTCAGTGGGGAAGCTAGCAAGCAAAACTGCAAGCAGAGGGGACGCTAGATTTGAAGTCTATTCCCCTAGCACTCCAAGGGATCTTCCCTCCCCTCCATGAAAGGAAGGGAAATCCTCTGGGACAGACCTCAAATTTAGCAAAAATGTTAACGAACATCATAATTTTCGTAATTTTTCTCCCCATGGTCTCCTCAGCCTGTCCTCTCCCCATCACACTGTGCCTGGGAGACCCAGTGTGATGGAATGGAGTCCAGATTCCCAGGTCAAAGGGAGTGCATTCCAGAGGAGCAAAAGACAGTGAAATTTAGCATGAGAGGAAGAAAATTAAGATGGTTCCTCCCTAGGAATTCCCCGAGTATATGTTTAATGGTGCAAGTAATCTGCTTTAGTTTGGCAAGAGAGAGAACAATAAAGAAAACTGCTTAGAAGAACCTCAGTGTGTCTTTCTTGGTTTGTGGATACTGACACCCAGGCCCTGTCTTCAGTGCTCTGCTTAAGAGTGTTCACTTAACAATCATAACTGGGAGAGCTGTGATTGCAGCTTAATCTCATTAATGACCACTTTGCTCAATGATTGAGATTCTGGGCCCAATCATGGTCATAAGTGGTGGACTACCTGTATGTATTTCAATCAGCTGATTCCTATCAACTTTATTGGTGTTGGAAGAGCAACATCGATAAGGAGTAAAAACAACTTTCTAGAATTGTAATTTTATGATAAGTGCTTACTGATCTGTGAAATAAGTGGAATAAACTGGACTCTGGTACAACACTTTTATATTAAAATCAGTATTATCGAATCTATTAAAAACAAATTAAAGTTTTACATTACCTATTAATTATCTGAAACAGATAGAAGATGGGTAGCCAACTCTCAAAAAGGGACTTGCAAAGCTGCCCTTTTTAAACTACATTCATTTTTAATGGATATCCTTAGATTGTTCATTACAAATAACCAAAATTAATTGAGAATATACTTGCATCTAAGAGCAGCAATGTTCTAAGAATGAAACATGTGATAGTGCTGCACATACAATTTTGTAAATAATTCTTTTCTACAAAAAGAACTTTATACAAAACAAAGGTTCCTAAATAATACTTTTCAGGAAAAGGTACCATTTTAACAATTCTGGATTTTTAAATAGTTGTTTACCTCAAAGCAATACATTTTACTAATGTTAAGCTAATGAGACTTAGAGGTACATAATAGCAGTTTATCCACAAACATATTGAATAAAAATGCTTATTTTTTTTCTAAAACTATGCTAAATTCCTCAAAGCACATATAGAAGATGCTCCCTTATAAAGGGAACTTATATTAAATTGAATAAATTACAACACAATACAGTACAGAATTAAATTTGAAAAAAATGAAATTGAAAAGTAACACAAGTCTAGATAAAGCAAGTCTATTTAATAATCTGAGAAAGTAGAAATGTGCTGAAAGCAGAAATGGCTTGCTTGACTAAGAACTTAAGTCACTACATACAGAGGTAACATGTTATGGAATAAATATTCAGGTTTGACAGGAGTTGAATATAAGAAAAATGTTATAAAGAATTTAATATGTAATATTACAAGAATCTAAAAAGAGTATGAGGAAATGAAGATAAGTGTTGTGAATCATCTGAAGTGAAATCTTAAAGAGATTACATGAAGAGTAATCTGAGCTACCTCTGTGAGCCAGCATTAAGTGGTTTAACTCTATTTCCTGTGAACAAAAGATTTATCACATTATGTGTCAAATCAGCTTATGAAGACAAGAATCTGTCACACCCACAAACTGTTAATAGGTTATCTCAAATAGTTACACAATCTGTAACTTTTGTGTTTCATTTGACTCTGACTTCACATTTTAATATGCTTTTTTCCATTAAATTGTTTTTGTATATATTTTAGGTCTGTGCATTGCTTTTAGCTGGATGGCACAAGATGATCCATATCTTAGAGGAGGGAAAATGTAGCAACTCCTAAAGCAACCTTATATCTTCTTGGGATTGTTCAGAAGGATTGCCCTCTGGAATTGTTGCACAATGCTGGGAGAAGATACAGGTTTGTGCCTTCAAATCTGAACTGCGACATGGCTCTAATACATACACTCCTATTTCTGGAAAATATTCCATGCAAGCCATGAATGAATTTTTTTCTTTTCAATTGCACATGAAAACTAGAGGGCCTTTCATATCTTTATTTTCTTAGCAATATCAAATGCAGCGTTCTCATAAGGTTGAAAAGGCAGCAAATATCATGATTTGCCTAACTAGGACAGATTCAAGGAATCAAGAATTCAAGAATCAAGGACAGAATATATTGATTATGTACCATTAAGTCCTATTTATTTTACAAACCACATTTATAAATACGTTTTCTTAAGATGTGGGACACAATAGTGCAGATGAATATATTGCCTTCTCCTGACTCTACACAAACAGTATTCTTCAAAGGTATACTCTTAAAAGGGCCAAAAAATAAAAACAGAGCTGATTCCCTATACCTTCCCAGGATGAACATTTATAGACAAACAGGGACAGAAGCCTGAAGCCTTCATCTCTCTAAAACTATATTGACTTAACCATGAGACATTTTAAACAATGCTGCTTGCTACACAATTATATTTTAACTAATGCTTAGCAAACTTTTCTAACATACTGAATTTAAGCAGCACTTTTTCAGTTACATCACAATATATTTAAAAAAAACTGTTAAAGGATAATTATAAGCTTTATAGTATTAGTACATAACCCAACACTTTTTCTGACGGATACTATCTGTATTTTGAATGTAAATTTCTTTTCACTAACAGTTCTCAATCTTTTCCAACAAATGTTAATCCTCATCAAAATTTGCTTTATCTTATCAGTTACAGAGGTGAGAAGGAGACATATAATCTGAGGCAGTTCTTTCATCTCCAGCTAGTCTAATAAAAAGTTTATGTATTAAAAAGTGGTATTGCTCATCCTACAGTAGCTTAACTCAAAGTATCATGTGCAAAGAAACAAAACTACAATAAAATGATTTGTAATATTGTGTTTTCTAATCCTAATATGGTTCCACTGCTATGCATTGTTGGTATATGACACTTGGTTCCTATATGTGAATACAGGATCAAACATATGTTAGCTCCTAAATAAGGTAATTATTAAAAAACAACTTTATGCTTGCCATAATATCCCACTTAAACAATGCCTTTTCAATTTACTGTGAGTAAATAATAATCACTAGCCCTCAATATAATTTTACAATATTGGCATTAAGAGTTTTGTACTATATGTAACAACATACACTTTAAATGTCAAATTATAACCATACAGCATTACAAAATAATCAAGGGTTGTTGAGCAGTAAATTCAAATTCATCCAAGGACTATAGCATGATACAATATCACAGTGCTTCTAGCTAAGTCAACAGATAATATCTACCATCCATATACTTACTATATAAGTAAAATGAGGGAGGATAAACAGAGATATTGACATAATTACGCTCTATTTTACTGTTGCTCTCCCACATGTTTGAGCAGCTCAAAAGCAGAATATCACTTTACTAGAGCCTCATTTTAAACACAACAAACAATACAACACAACTGTTGTATCGATTGCTGTATGGAAAAACAATGGCACAATTTTTTTCATTTTTCTGTCCTCTTTTCATTCTTTCTCTGTGAACTTAAAAATTGTATTAATATGTTTGAATAATGAACAAAAACAAGTTTTATCATATGGTCACTGGATAAATGTTTTGGGTGGTTTAACTGAGTGCTTATTTAATTGGTATGCAATCTATTCAATTAAAAGCATTCAAGTTCTATTAAATTCAGATGGGATTAACCCCATAAATACATATACTAAGAAACCCTCAAGGATCCCTTATAGATGCTGTCTCACAATCTTACTCCGACCGTTATTACTCACAAATAATTTGAGGCCTTCAATTAATTAAACTGCCCTAAAAATAAATGTGCTTAGAGAACATGAACTAAAAGACTAAATCAACAGCTAGAAGGCCTCAGCGCAGACAGCTGTTTAAGTACCACTACAGGATGGCAAGAAAGAGGATGCCACTCACTTTCGTTCTGCCGTTGATTTTGTAGTTACCCAGTTTACCATTGCAGTGGCGTATAAGATCGTCCATGCTGTTCATGAGCTTTCCGATGGTTTTGCAGCCAAGCTCTTTACCTTCCACCCAGGTGATTTTATCGCCACGAATGTCCCTGGAAGAATCGCTCTTCTGGCTGACCAGCTGCCCGTCCGTGAAGCGTCCAGTGTGGTGCAAAGCACGAACCTCCTGCTCGATTTGCCCGCCCAGCTCCTTGCCCAGGAACTCGTCCACCACGCAGATGCCATGCTTGTTCATGCAGGGCACGATGTACTCCAGCGCCAGGCGCTGAGGCACCAGCGACTTCATCTGCCCATTTGGGCGCAGGGACGCTTCTCCGGTCAAATTGGATTTATCCCGGTAGAAGTGCCCCGCCTCCCCGGCCGGACCTGCCGCGGCTACCGCCGCTTCCTTACCCTCCTCTTCCTGTGCTCGGGCCCCTGGCGCCACTTTGGCAAAGTGATTGTTTGTTACCACATTTTCCTCCGAGGTGATGTCCGGCTGCGGCTTGCTGGGGAGCGCTGTTGCTTTCTTGACGGCCGCCGCCGCTCTCTCGTCGCCCTCCCGCCCTGCGGCGTGTGGGCGGCTGTGGCGAGCGCCGTGGTGGAAGGGCTGGTTGCCGCCGCCGGGCTTTCCAGGCTCAGCGGCGCCCCCTCCCGCCGCCAGGGTGCCGCTGCTGCTTCCCCGACAGATAAGCTTGTGCTTCTTCCAGTCCTGGCGCTGATGCTCTTTGCTACAGTAGAAGGAGCTACGGCAGCGCCCGCAACGGAGCAGGTTCTCCATCTTCCCGCACAGCTCGCAGTACTGCCGGTCCCGCTCTTGGCTGGCGCTGCTGCCGCCGCCGCATCCCCCGCCTTGGCCGGCCCCCCCGCCGCCGCCACTCCCACCGCTGTCATTGGCCATGTTCTCGCGTCCCCCTCCTCGGTCGACCGTGTTTTTCCGCGGCCTCAGGAAGGCGGCGAGTGGCTCACTTCATCATGGCCGCCCCCTGCCCGTCAGGGCTGCGCCGCGGCTCAGCTGCCTAGTCCGCCTCTTCCTCTCCTCTCCTCTCCTCCTGATGGGCGGAGGAGCGCCACCGAACCCTGCCGCCTCAGTGGCTCCCACCTACCGCCGCCTCATGGCAGCGGGGCAAGAGGCGTCCTCTCGCGCCGCGGCTTCTTCTCTTCTCCGCCTCCTCAGGCGGCGGGAGAAGCGACGAACGCGACCACCGCTGCGCGAGCTGCCCTCCGGCTCGCCTAACTCCTCCTCCTCCCCCCTCAGCGTTGCCCGGGCCTCGGGGCGGGGCTTGCGCCGCCACTCTCCAGCTCTGCTTTGCACGTACGCCACTTCCAGTCATGCCGCTCCGAAGGGGAGTGGAGGGGGGGCGAGCGCGCGCGCGCGCACTCCTGAGTCTCCCCGGTGGCTCAGCGGAGGACGGGCGGGGGGCGGCCACGCGCCTCCGGGGACTTTCCTCCTTCCCTCGTTCTCGGCGCGAGGGTCGGTCCGCGTGGCGAACGCGGCGGGCCCAGTCGGGGAACCGCCCATCCCGGTTTTGCTTAGTTACGTGACCCGGCCGAACCGGCGGAAAGCGCGCGCACCAGCTGCGCTTCCTTCCTCAGGGGTCGCGCTAGAGAGGCTCGTGAGTTCCGGCCGCCGCCGCGCGCATGCAACCCAGGCGGCGCGGTTTGCTTGGTTTGCCGGTCAAACCCAGAAAATCTGGTTGAGCAGAGCCAACGGGAGCTTATCATCCGAACCCAGCCAGGGAGTTCAAAACGTCATGAAACGTCGCGGTTGCTAATGTGAAAACACCCGTGCATCTCTAGATTTAAAATATCCAGTATTCCTTCTACCCAGAAGGTATAAAAGTTTTTTTCCAAACTTGGCAGCTTTAAGATGTGTGGACTTTTGGTCAATGTTTTTTTTTTTTACATTTATAATTTTGGTCGATAAATTGGTCAATTTTGGGAATTGAAGTCTGCACATCTTAAAGTTGCTAAGATGCTTGCGTACAGGATCCTCTTTAGTTCCAACAATCCAGCGGTATCCAGCTCTGCACACCACCAAATGGACAAGCTTTACAGGTAGAGGTCTTCATAAAGGTTTAGAAAGTTTACATCGAAAACGATAAGCCATTTTTAAAGAGGAGATTCTTTGCTCCACTTGGAATTCTGTTCATGTCAGATGAAAAGCTTATTTTGGCTGTCCACCCGCAAACTGATATCCATAGATGGATCTGATTGATATGGCCGCCAAGTTGGTGTCCGTTCTTAGTAGCAGATTTTCTCCATGATGTATTCTATTGCTGATTATCAATAGGCTAGCTTTTAACTTTATATTATAGTGGATATATAAGAATGAAGAAAAATCTGGACAGCTCCTTCCTTGGCTATGTAGGCATTGCTGAAAAAGAATACATGGATATTTAAAACATACATAAATGCTAAGATACATAGCAATTTAGAAATAATAAACTTTGTTGGTAACCTAGATATAGTACTTACGTGATGTATTGCAGTTTAGATGCTGTCAGTAAACAACACTGAGTTTTCTACAATTGATGCTTTTAGACATACTGTATATTCAACTAAAGAATACCCTCAGAGTGTCTTTCTGAAAAATGTAACAAGTAGATTGTTTGCTGTTGCAATATTAGAATATTAGCCTTGAGCTTTTATAAAACATTAATGGTACTTTTAAAGCTGGATTTGCACACTGTATTAATCCATTATTTAACTGCAGTTTATTCATTATACCACAATTGGCTAGAATCAGAAAACAACCCAAAACCAAAGAAACCACACAGTAGGTTAAAGTAATGCAAAGTTTGGCCTCAGTGTCTTGCTAAAAATGGAAATTTACTTTGTGGATTGCTACAGCTTCTTTCCTATAATTCTGTACTTAGTTCTAACAGGCTCGCAGCTCTCGTATCTACAAGTATAACATTGCTGAAGATTAGAATGTTGCAAAACATATGGATGTTCTTATATTGCCCTTGTCCTCATTTTAAACTTCATTTTAAACCCTATCCCATGCAAAATTGAAATATGTGTACACATTGTATGGAAGGTTTTCAGCTAACTTCCACACAGTTACGTCCTCTGGTTCAAGCAAATGACTTGTTCTTAACACCAAGCAAATGACTTGTTCTTAAGACCTAAATTCTGCTACAAGACAGCTGAGGAAAATACTGTACCTCTTAAAGATTCCAGGAAGTTTAAAGAGTACAATAGCAGCAATGTTCTTCATTTTGTATTAGTACGTATCTTGGAAGAACTTTTCTAGAAAAATCAATAGTGCATATAAGAAATCTTACTTATCACGGAAACCAAATAGAGGCTTTTTCCGAGGAAAAAGATTGCTTTTTGAAAGAAATTGAGTTATCTGTGTAACTTGTCTGTGAAGACTCTCACTCGTCCAGGGTAATTGCATCGCAACAAAGTTTAAAAAACAGGCATCTGGACTG
>JANHZU010005598.1:35697-50673 GCA_032468055.1 Acrochordus granulatus | reverse complement strand
CTTTTGAACAATAAGTTATATCTATTTATGAAGTCTCATTACCCTGTTAGCTCTTGTGTTAAAAAATACCCTATAATTTCCAGAGCAGAAAGATTCAGTCCAGTTTTCTGTGCAAAACAGTTTTCTCCTCAAATGCTCATGATTCAGAATATATAATTTGCGGCTATGAAAAGTTGGGAACATTTGGATTTTTTTTAAAAAATATATTACAATTTGATAATACTTTTTTTTTCAATCTTACACAAACAGGTGGCTTCAGAAAAAGGAAACATGACAGTTTTCCACATGGTCATAGGAGAGAAGAAAAAGAGAGCATTAACTTTTCTTCATCTGTAATGACGTCCTTCAAGAGTAAGTTTAGAAGCCTGAAGTGTGGCTCACATATGTGAATAGATTATCTCTTCTCCTTGCAATTTCTCTTAAACTAAGATAGAAACATTCTGTACTATCTCTGTAATAAGGTACTATGTTTGCAGACATGGTTCCAGATATTCTGTGTTTTGACTGTTCATATTATACCATAAAAGTGGGAAATTGCATTTTTTTAACTACATGTGTGTGAACCGGATATGATTGTTTAAAGGTTTGAATTAGAATTTTGCAAATGAAGCTTATTAAACTATTTAGCAAACTATTAATATTTTAAACAGTAAAATTGCATTTAAATAAAGGGTTAAATTTATTAGTCCTGTGGATTTCTCAGAACACATGAAGTCTGCTTCTGAATAGCTGTATGTTCTGCACAGTTTGCATGTTCATATCTGTATTTCTAATATTCCTTTATAACAAACTTGCAAAAACATCTTGCACACCAAATTTAAAAAGGCAACTGGACTTTTATTTTTAGATGTCACAGAGAAACGTTTCAACTCCAATCCAGGAGTCTTCTTCGGTCTCATATAAAAAAGAAAAATGATACGGGATACATGAGCACATTTCCCAAAAGAGGGTCAGGAAACTATGAAATCCAATACCCTGGTTCTCATGTAACAAGCTGAAAAAAAAACGAGATTAGCAGTAAGCAGAGAGGTTTCCTGCCCCCCTTTTGGGAAATGTGCTCATATATTCCATATCATTTTTCTTTTTTTTTATATGAGATCGAAGAAGACTCCTGGACTGGAGTTGAAACATTTCTCTGTGACATCTAAAAATAAAAGTCAAGTTGTCTTTTTAAATTTAGTATGCGAGATGTTTTTGTAATTTTGCTATAAGACATGACCTAGATTAATGACAATATACAGAGACATTGTTCCTTTATGTTTACCTACCTTTATTTTCAGTGTTTCAGCTGGAACTTGATACAAGACATGATAAGTACGAGAGGCTTGTGAAACTTAGTCGTGACATAACTATTGAAAGTAAAAGGACCATATTCTTACTGCATAGAATTACCAGGCAGGTATCCATGTTTGTCTTTCAATTTTCCAAATATATATCATTTTCTTCGATCAGCTATGTAAAAATAAAAGAATCCTGTGTTACTTAATATAAAACAAAGAATTAGGGATGGAGGGAAAAAGCTTCCTTCTATATATTTTCAGACATATAAGAGGCCAATATTCTATTCTCTGTCTTTATTTTTAGATGATGGTTTCCCAACAGTGATCAGTATTTCATTAAACATATGAATGGATTTTTTTCTAAAAAAAATTAAGATTTAGACAAACCTTAGGAATTCTACATCATTTTATTCTTGTGCATGGATGGTGCTCTTGGATTATGTTATCTCTGATTTAAAAATAAAGGAAAATAATTTAAATGAGTTTTGGTATAGATCAGAATTGTATTTTAAAGATAATGCTATTTTTTGATTAATATTCTGGATAATTTATTTTTAAAGTCATGTGCATAATATTTAGAAGCAGCTTTTATTCACTGAATTACTGTGGCAGCAATAGTAGCTGAACTTTATATTATAAAGGATAGTTACTTTGTGTTAATCCCAAGCGTGTTTGCCAGGTAGTCTAACTCTTCATTAGAGAGACATGGTTTATATTTGGTTAGATGTTTTGAGGTCCATGTGTTTATTGTAGTACTTGAAAAGGACAAATGTAATGTTTCTAAAGCCAAACACAGAATGGTCTCTGTGCAGTTTGTATCTTACTGCTTCTTTGCTGATGTTTTAACAACAGTCACTTTTTAATTTGATTGTATTCTGTGATTACAGTTCTTCCAATGTAGAAGAAATACTGACAGAATCTGAAGTCAAATTAGATCTTGTGAGACAGAAGATAAAACAAGTAGCACAAGAATTGATGGGAGAGGATATGCATCAATACCATAGAGCTATTTCTCCAGGTATGTATGAAAAATCAAAAAGCAAACAAAACTTGTAAGAAGGATAATTTTAGATATTTCATCAGACCTGATTTTATTTTATCAAGTAACATATTGATGACACTTTTTGACTCTTTATCCAAGGGTACAAAACAAATCAATGTTTGTTTTGATTCTATTAAAATATTTGGATATAGGAATTTATGATATTGAATTAGGGGAGACACTTTGCATTGTACAGAAATCAGCTGCAATTATTCTGTGCTAGTTAATTATTGGTATACAACTTTAAATTCTGCTGTACTTATTTCTACTATTAGAATTCTTCTATAAAATTCTACTTATTTTATGTTGTAATAATCAAAAGTTACTGAAACCCCCCCAGAATAATTACTTAATGATTTAAAAGACTTATATGACTGCCCATTTTGTAAACACAACTCTGGGCAGCTCTCAACAATAATTGAAACCATGACAGTAATAAAAAACAAAGACAATAAAACCAGGCATCTGACCGACAATCTTTAGTCCAACAGGCAATGCAATCCTTGGGCTCTAACCACATCCTATCCCAATGCTTGGGGGGAAAACCAACCTTTTATGGCTTTCTGGAAGGCTGAATCCCATGGGGGAAGTGTTCTACATGGTAGAGGCTGCTATGGAAAAGGCATGCTTCCAGAGTTCCACCAGATTCCCTTCCTAGCCTGATATGGGCAGATATCCTGAGGAAGAGCCGATCCTGCAAATAACCTGGCCTCATGCCAGTGCAGGGTTTTAAAGGTTATAACCAGGACCTTGCATTGTACCTGGAAAGAAATCAGAAACCCAAAGCCATTTCATCTTGCTAGGATTGAACTGAAGCCAGTTTCTCCCTATTCAGACCCTTGCAGGAACTAAAACCATGCCACCTTGTATAGAGATATAGCATATAACTGGGCGTCATCAGCACACTGATGATACTATACCATATGTGGTTAATCAGCCCCACCCAACGGTTGGCTTGACTTCTCCCCCACCAGCATTAACTGGAACCAGCCAGAGACAAAGAAAGAGAATCACTGTAAAACATTACTTTCTCCTCCCAATCCCCAAAGCTGGCTGAAAGGATATCATGGTTGATAATGCCTTTTTGCAACTGAGCAAATTTCAATGCAGTTGAAATAAAATGGCTATTATGAAAGATAAGGCTGTCCAGAAAATCCAAAGGAAAAAAGCCAAATACATGAATTATAGAATATCTTTATGTGAATCTGTATAATTGAGCAAAAGCATCATATTTCTGTTGACATTAATTGATAGGAACATTTGATTCTAATCCAGAGACCTTCCAGAAACTGATTAAAAACTAGAAAGATAAATCTGAAGCTCTCTGAGTAGGAGAAGTTTCAGAAGAATGCTCCATATACTGGTGTAATAATTTTACAACTTCCACAAGTGGATTTATTTGATCAAAGAAAGCAAGTGTGTTTACAGGTAATCCTCAGCTTACAACCAGTTGTTTAATGACTCAGGTTATGACAGCCTCAGAAAGGGTACTTTATGGCCTGTAAAGTATTCCATCCATCCTAAAATGTTGCACCATTCCCCTCTGGTCATGTGATTGCGATATGGATGCTTGGCAGCCTGTTAGAACTTTTGACTAGTTGTCAAGTGCCTGGATCATGATCATATTTGCAGTGTTCTCTGCTAGCTTCCCCAGAAATTCAGTGCAGAAGTTTTCAGGGAAGATTGCAAGCTGCTGCTTGCCAAAAGGACTTCCTCTTGTCTTTGGGAGCTGGCTGAAAGAGCTGCCTGCTGAGGGTGGTCTTAAATACCAGTGTCTTTTGTACTACCCATCTAGATACAGCTGAAGCTAAGCAGCCTTAATTTGCTAGGATCCACATCTGCAAAGTTTTAGCTGTTGTCAGGATCCTTTCCCTATAAATGGCTGTTGCTTTGCTAGCTTCTGGCTTTCCTCTTTGTTTCTGCACGTGTTTCCAATTTCAGATCAATGATCTCTATTAGGATTGGGAATGGAAATGCCCACATTTGGTCTTTCAGTGTTGGTGTGGTATTTAGTTCCTCAGGGTTTGAATTGCCAGGTTCATTAACTTGATCCTCTTTTAATGGTGCTCTGATTGCTGTCTTTTATCTTTCAGATATTTTAGTTACTTGGAAAAGATGAAAGAGAATACTGAGAATTGATCATATTGATAGACAAGATCAGAGGATCTTTTTGAACTGATAGTTTAGATTAGTTCCCCATAACATTGGAATGGGATGAAAAAGGATAGAGTCTTTCCTTACATTATATAAAAAGTATTAAGAAGATACAGGCTTTTATTGGTTTAAGCATTCATATGTTATAATATTACAATATATGGTTTGATATTTAGTTGCTATGAGTTGGGCTTGACTCCTGGTTCCTGCATACTCACTGTTTTTATATCTTTAGCAAGTATTTTTAAATACTTTGATTTATTTCTTCTATCTCCAGTAGGGTCATTTGTAAAAATCCAGAATATTAATGACCCCACTAGACAACAGCAAAGAATAAACATTTTCTGAATACCTCCTAATGGTTGTCTGAATGTTTGTAGCCTATGTATGATAGCCCAGTCCATGTAGAAGTGCCTGTGCATACTTACAGTATGGTATCCTTAACAGTAATAAATGCACTAGTTTATAAACTTCAAAGAAATTCAAGATGTACATTTCAAAATCATCCTGTTGTTTTTAGATTTCCTAGAATGTTTTTCACTGACACCAGCAATGTAATATCCTCCTTCCTTTCAAATAGTTAAAGGGGCACAGTATTCAAACTATACATTTTGTTGTGACATTATTTTGAGGCCTGTCTGAAGCATTACAATCTTTTTTTTTGTATTTATTGAAAACAACAGCGGTACCTTTTTGGAAAATAAGCATTTAAAAGTTTATCTTCAGAGGTTTTAAGGGCCAACTTTTAATGAATATTGTTTGAACCTTCAATGGTCGGCAATCACAGCAACATCATATTGTACTTCAGATATTTTGAACAGTATGATACCATTTTATGGTACGGCAGTCAAACTTTCCTTAATCAAAAAGCAAGATTTAGCTGACCTACTGAGAAAAAGAAACTGAAGATCTTAACTTTGCACATCCTACATAAATTGGTTGTATTTAATTGTTTTCTTTTATTTAGACTTTATCAAAATGGTGTAATAATAAAGGTTAAATAACTGAGTAATCTGTTTAATTTTTTTAATGTAGTTACAGTAGTGACTGTAATAAACTAACAAGGATGTACAAATGTTTAGCGTAATAATATATCTATAAATAGAAGTGCCATAAATATGATTCCTGAGAATATTTTTTGGCATTGGTCGTTACAAAATGCTTTTTTTGGGGTTACTCCAAACCACTGTTCTTTGAATTAAAGATAAAATAATTCTGGCAAAGCACTAAAGAAGTTCCACATTTTCCCTCATTAAGACTAGTGCTAATGGCATGCAGAACATTTCCCCTAACGATACTTATATGAGCTCAAATGCTGAGTATAATACTAATAATTGAACAATAACAAAAATGATGGCTGTTCTCTACACATTTTTTGAAGTACAGATTGTCCCAAGGGATAATTAAACAAGCAAACAAAGATATGCTGAAATAACTAGTTAAAAAACAAAGGCAGACCAACTTTTGTACATTGTTATTGTTATCTCTTTGTGGTTACTTTTGAAGTAGGTTTGTAATAAAAGATCTCTCTTTCCTACTATGTAAAGGATACATATCCTTTGGAATATATGAACAATTTGCTTTTAAAACTGAAATAGTGGTAGGAAAATCCAAGTTTTATTTTGCACACTATTTACTTTTGTACTTGTAATACAATTAAACTGATTGAGAAGGTAATTCCCTAGAATTCAATTTAGTGTCTTAGATTAAAATAAGATACCTAACATTTCCTTAATGTAATTCTTTATCATGAAAGGTGAATAAAAATGTCAAGATGTCTATTCTGTGAGTTGAATTCTGCTTTTGAGTATTCTGTGCTTGTTTAGTGGAAATATATCCTACCAGGTTCAATAGAATCTCTATTCTGTAGTAAGTATGCATATTATTATACAAGGCTACATAGCCTTATATAAGTGTTTCATAATCCGTACAGCACCATTATTATAGAAGAAGTATTTGTAGTTTGGGATTGAATTGTGGAGTTGTCAGTGCTCTCTGAGCTTGATTGCTTTCTTGCAGACATTTCATTTCCCAACTAGATAACATCTTAAGTGCTAGAAGAGAGTAGGGTTTGGCCTCTGTTTCACAAGATATGGACAGATTTAACCATAGTTTCATCTGGGAAACTGTGAGCATCCAAAAACACTAGAGTATTCCTAAAAGCCTGTCACTCAGACAAATTAGCTATCAACAGCCACATAGAGATAAACAACATCTATATGCCATTCAAAAGAGACAGTAAAAAAACTGAAAAGGATACAAAAAAAGACCAAAGCATCTTCTTACCAGCAAAAAGCACCCAGATAAGCAGAGATTAACACCAAGGTTAATACCAGATCATAATCAAGCAGTAAACATTACCTCAATCAAGGAACTACCAACTCAGGCAAACAGTAAACAGCAGCCTAACCAAGGAACTACCGTGAAAAAACAACATTCCCACCAACGCTGATAAGTCAAGCTACTGTATATAAACAGAGCAAACCCTACTTCCTTCTAGCACTGAAGATGATACCTAGTTGGGTAATTAAACATCTGCAAGAAAACATGCTTGGAGAGCACCGAGGACTCCACAATTACTGTGCACACTAAAGTATAGGAAGAACATAGAGTAATCTAAAATTTGACACAGGAAAAACCACAAAGGGAACTTGCTGATATAATTGAGCAGGAAGTTAGTATTTGTGTTTGAATTATAGAAGTATATAAAAACAGGATTTTATCAAGGTTTCCTGAAAAACAGTTTTTATTAATGGAAACTGAAATGACAAGCTTTAGTTTAAAAAGGAGCTGAATCTGGCCAATAGATCTGCAAAAGATTGCAGAAAAAAATGGGGGAGTCCTATGGGAGTTTGGCAGCAAATTGGAGAGTTATCAGCTACTCCATTGTAAGCTCCCCTCCCCTCAGATCAGAGGATCTGAGGATCTTCTATGCAGCCTGCTCAAATGTTTCCAAGTGCACATACACAGAAACAAATACAAAGATGTGCCTTCTTTATTACAGAAGAAAATATAAATGCTTCCTGGAAATGCACTGGAAAGAATTCCAGAGTAATTCCCTATTTGTTTATCTGTTAATTTTGTATTTAAAAAATGATACAAGAGGAAAAAGAAAAAAAACGTTAGACAGTATAGGACAAACACATATTAACACTTCGATCCAATGTATCTTAAAGGATTTCCATTCTAAAACAGCATATTCCCTTGCTGAGGAACTGTCCAAAAGTAGCCTTATAAACTATACTCACTTCCCATCAGTGAGATTCCTAAGTGGTTTTTTTCTTGGAAACAACCCAAAACTAAGAGCAGGAAGATATTGTTGGATAAAATAGTGAAGTGGGATAGGGATTTTTTTTTTCACCTTGGGGATTATTTGTGAAAATAACGGATGTCCTTCCATTAAAACTACAATACATTTAAACATCCTTTTACCTGCTAAGCAAAAACACCTTATGTCAAGGTCTTGGGTCATTTTAAATGTCATTCCAAGTTGCTTTTTGTAGAGAACTTCTGAAAGGCATGTATTTAATGGCAAACATTTATTGGAATGAAGAAATTGTTAAATCTCCGTATAATCTAGGACTGCTTTATGTACAATATGGACAGTCTATTTTTTTAATTATGAGCACAGTTTGTCACATTAATGCAACACTACTCTAAGCTTCACTGGCTTTCAGTAAGCTTCCACATGTGATGCAAAGTGCTGGTTACCACCTTTAATGCTCTGCAAAGCATAGGATCTGCTCTCAAGAATATTGACTCTCCCTACATCTTCCAAGAAGGAAGGAATGTTCCCTCATTTAAACATTGCCAGCTTATGGGATCTAGGAAATATGTCTTTTTGGTGGTTGCTCCTGTGTTCTGAAACAATCCCCCTCCTCCCTTTTGATGCGCCACAGGTCCCAACCTTGCTGGCCCTTAAAAAACATTTTTCCTAGGCACTGGAGTCTAGTTAAGTGGAGTCGCTTTTTGATTGTTTTAAATTATTCTGTTCAGTTTGACATTTTATATATTGAGCTATTGTTTTAATGATGTATAGTTTATTTTATTTTGTTAATATTTATTTTTATTGTATACTGCCCAAAGTCACATTATTTGATTTTGGTAGCCTTATAAACACTTCAAACAAACATCCTGCTTTTCTATTTTTTATTCAGTACAATTATGTAACATATTTGTACATATTTGTAATTGTGTCTTATGTATATCTACAGAATATTAAGATTCAGATAATCAAATAAACTGAATTTTGTTATATTGTTGTTTGTTGTAAGTTAAAAACTAAAGACCAACATTTACATTTTTTCAAGACATGCAGCAATTTATGTCAACCACTTTTTTCCATATGATCTTTATATTCTCCCCTTAATCTCATTATCTCTATGCTTGAGAATCTTTCAGGCGTGCTGATTTTATTTTCAAGATACTTTACTGTTTTAGTGGAAAGAAAGAAACATTTGGATAATGTGCTTCTCTATGAATCACTGCAATAAAACCTTTAAAATACTGACTATTGTAACTAAAATTGTGCATAATCTAGAAGTGTCTCATATACATAATCTCAAAGAGTCTGCATCAACTAAAAAGTGATTCAAAGCTGACATTCCTAAAATAGCATTTAAATCCTTATTTTTATTGTGAATCCCTACAGATTAATAACATAGTTTACATTTTTCCATTTCAACCAGGTCTTCAAGAATATGTGGAAGCTGTTTCATTTCAGTATTTTATCAAAACCCGGTCATTAATTAGCTTAGCGGACATCAATAGACAACTGATATTTACAGAAAATAATGAAGAGGAAGAAAGGAAGGTATTATAAATAATTTTTGCCATATATCTTTCATAGTTCATTTATCATTTGTAAACGAATATCATACAAATGGCTGCAGAGGATGGACAGTAGGATAATGACGTGATTATGAATGGTGTCCTTGCATTCCCTCTGGGTCTTTTTTTTTGGTCTCTTTGTTTCGGAGATGGTTGGAAAAATTCACTTTTTCGTTTTGGGTTCAGGAGAAGCTGAAGTTTGAATTCCTGACATCAAAAATGTATTCTTATTTTGTCATTATTACTCCTAGCAGAATCTTGGGCTGTGTTCCTCTAAAATGCTACAGTGGCATAAAAGAATAGGAGCATTGGGAATTATTAGGAGTGCAGCTGATAGTGTGGTCTTGTGACAGATGTATGAAGAAAAGAAAGATCCCTTTGGAGTGATGCTTGTAGTTTTGGAAACCTGACCTGCAAGAACTTATTATTCCCAATTCATTTTCTCTCATCTGAAGGGTGGAATTATTTTTCGACTTAGAAAATTGACTTAAAAAAACAAAGCTTATGGGGCTATATTAGGGATACTATATCTGGGCTCCAAAATTACAGGAAGCTCTAATTCTTATCTGCTATTTCATTGTCTTCTGGCTTGCCTCAACCCATATATAGAATCTCTAGCTTGCATTAGCTCCAGGCATCCCACCAGGCAGCAGTCATGTATGTATTACATAAGAGTTGCTCAAAATGAGTATTATCCTTGCGTCACTTGTAGAGCCTGGCAGAAGAAGTTCTCAGCTTCTCATTTCTGTTCTTAAGAATCCTTTGCCCTTCAAATTTGGGATTTCCAGTCAATCAGATCTTGCTGTTTATAAACTGCGTATATCTAATCTATTTCTCAACCTTGGCTTTTAACTTGTGTGGACTTCAGCTCCTAGAATTCCCCAGCCAGTGGGCTTCAACTCCTGGAATTCCCCACCTAGCCTACAAATTTCCATTCTCCTTTAGTCTTCTCCTTTATTGACTCAAGTAAACTGCCTTTATGAAATTGACACATTGGTCCTGCATGTACCTAAGTGTCTGCCAAAGTGACCAATTTCTTGAGATATCACAAATTCTCCTCCAGTTGATCCTTAGATAATGAGTGCATCTTGAGAATCTGGATGAATTTTTGTAGATATTTGTTGATAATAGAGTTATTTTTTTTTACTTCAGCTCATTAAACTGTTAAAGCAAATAAAAAGTCTATTGTACTGTGATGATAAATATCTCTTTTCAAAATATAAATAATATAAAACTAGAAGTAGAAAACACACACACAACATGACGTAGCTTCTATTTGATAGCATCTTGGCTGTTGGAATGAAAAGTTTCTGTAAAAGTTGCTGCAGTCATTCTTTTCTAGCTGAGCTGTATGGCTGGCAATAAGATATTTACCTGGTGTAGATATTATTTTCCTGCCATGTAATGGTTGATGGCACAGGAATTTCGTATGTATAAAGAAAGCCCTGCTATTAATATTATGCCACCAAAAATAGGCTTCATGTAAGACCAGTGTAAAAGAGATGAATGAACTCAGAAAATTGCAAGCTTTCCATTGAGGGAAGCCATCCATTAAAAAGTTCCAAAGCAAGACCATTTTTTTCTAAAATGTTATTTTCTGAATTTTGTTTTACAAATTGCAATTTTGCTCTGTTCTAAGCTGCTTTGTATTCTGTTATATTACTAGCCATCTTTGGATTCTTCCAATAAGCAAAACAACACCTGGAACATAAAAGTGACACCTGTGGATTACCTTCTGGGAGTGGCTGATCTAACTGGAGAATTGATGCGAATGTGTATTAACAGTGTTGGCAATGGTGATATAGATACACCATTTGAGCTAAGCCAGTTCCTGTGTCAGATTTATGATGGCTTTTCTTACATTGGTAACACTGGACCATATGAAGTTTCTAAGAAGCTGTACACTTTGAAACAAAGTTTAGCTAAAGTAGAGAATGCCTGCTATACGCTGAAAGTCAGAGGTTCTGAGATACCAAAACATATGTTAGCTGATCTGTTCTCCAGTAAAACAGAAATAATTGACCAAGAAGATGGGCTTTCCTAACCATACTTGGAACCTCACAATACACAAAGATCAAGAACTACAGGATCAGAGCAAAGCCAAGCCCTGGATTTGCTAATTAGAAATCTTAGCCATAATTCATGTTTTATGAAGAGCTAAAGTAGAATGTTGTATTCTAAAACTGTTATTGAATTATAATTTAACATGCCCATGAAGCTCATTGCCCAATGAAAATGGTGGCTTTTATACAAAGGCCACTTATATTCTATATAAGAATATAAGTACTGTATTAATCTGTTCTGTAGGCATCCTGCAGGTTACCTTAAACCAGGTATCAGTAAAGGATCATAGTCCATAATATACATTCAATATGATAGCTATTTGTTGTGTTTTGTTGTTGCTTCTATCTTAAGTGGTTAAAGTGTTTTAAGGTTCAGAATGTTCTTCTGGTGTTAAAATTAACATGCTGAGTTTCAAATGACTGAAGAGAAGGTTAGTAGAATGAGAAAAAAATCTGGGAGAACTTAACAAGCTTAGCTTATATTGTACTTTGGATACTTTCATATACTGTTTCATATTTTAATAGTAGTTTTCTGTAGCTAATATTAACACCCTGCAAGTTAAGCCAAGCAGAAGCAGAAATTTTGTCAAAGAGTTTTAAGCATAAGTAGAATCATTATGCATACGCAATTAATAGAGACTTCATGGAAGCATTTGGATGAGCAAGTTTGAGAAGGTAAAATAAGAAAAATATTTGAAATATTGTTTTAAAAGTAAAGTTGACGGTATTTGTAAATTATGTGTTCTATGTTATTCAGAAAATTATGATACTGTTTTGTATATTTAATCTCTTGCTTCAAATTTAGAAGAATTTTTGATTAGTGATCCGCCTTGGACTTCAACTTTCTATGAATAGAATTAAATTTATAGAACAGGCTTTCCTGCTTCCCTTTTCCCTCTTTTTTCCTCCTATATCACTTGTAAATCTGTTCCTCAGAGCAGGGAACCTTTGGATATGGTGTGAAATAAATTATAAGAACCCATTGGTAGAAATTTCATGTATGAAAGTTTGAATTTAAGATCCAGGTCATTATTTTCTGGGGAAAATGTAAAATATAAAAGTATCTGAGGACCCAGGCCTACTACACATGAACACATTGCCGATATTTAGCATGGCCTATTTTTTCTCCCTTAGCGATGAATAGGAGATGAGCATCACCCCCTAGAGTTGGCCACAAACTTTACCTTATTTTCAGATACATGGAATAGTAAACACAGGGATTTTTCCTCTTTGTAAGAATCACCAGATTTCTCATGTAATAAAAATTTAGAAGGCAATGTTTTCCTCCTATTATAAGGCTTAATGTTTCTACACTTTTATACAATAAAGGAATCTTGTAAAAGTATTGATTGTTTGGCACCTGTTTTTTTCTGACAAGATGGCCAATCCTTTTCTATGTCATACTTACGGAAACATTCTTCCCTGATACTTTCTACATATTAAATTTGCCATGTAATTAATTTGTTGCAGAAAAAAACAGTTTTTAGTTGTGATGTTGCTCTGAATGATCATAACTTTGGATTATCTTGCCAACCCAGAGGAAACAGATATTTGCAGTTTACTGCTTGTTCTCTTTGCAATATTTGGGGAGATATCAAAATAAATATTTTGTCTTATTTTTTAAGAGTTCAGAGCATCTCTGGTTTCTCCTTTGGCACTTAAAAGATTCCCTGCTGTGTCTAATTATAATATGCATTAAAAATATTTACCCTACCTCCACCCCAAAAGGGATGGTGGCAGGGCATGTTGTTGTTGGGTCGCTCTGTTATGTCTGACTCTTTGTGACCCCATGGACCATAGCATGCCAGGCCTCCCTTTCCTGCACTGCCTCCCGGACTCCACCCAAATCCATACCTATCATATCTATAATGCTATCTAACCATCTCACCCTCTGCTGTCCCCTTCTCCTTTTGCTTTCAGTCTTTCCTAGCATCACAGTATTTTCCAATGAGTCATCTTTTTGTATAATGTGGCGAAAGTATTTGAGTTTCAGTATCTGTCCTTCCAATGAACAGTCAGGGTTGATTTCCCTTAGGATAGACTGGTTTGATCTCCTTGCAGTCCAAGGGACTCATGAGTCTTCTCCAGCACCACAATTTGAGGGCATCAATTCTTGGCACTTAGTCTTCCTTCTGGGCCAACTGTCATAGCCATACATTACTGCTGGGAAAACCATATATTTGATTAAATGGTTTTGTCAGCAAGATAATCTTTCTGCTTTTTAATATGCTATCTAGGTTTGCCATAACTTTTCTCCCAAGGAGCAAACATCTTTTAATTTCACGGTTGCAGTCACTGTCTGCAGTGATCTTGGAGCCTTAGGAAATAAAATCTGCCACTGCTTCCATTTCTTCTTCTATTTGCCAGGCAATGAAGGGACTGGATGACATGGTCTTAGCTTTTTAATGGTGAGTTTCAAGCCAGCTTTTTCATCTCCTCCATCCTCATCAAGAGGCTCTTTAGTTACTCTTTACTTTCTCCCATTAGAGTGGTATCGTCTGCATATTGAGATTGTTGATATTTCTCCCGGCAGTCTGAAGTCTGGCTTGTGATTAATCCAGCCTGGCATTTTTCATGTCGTACTCAGCATATAAGTTAAATAAGAGGGTGACAATATACAGCCTTGCCATACTCCTTTCCCAATTTTGAACCAATTTGTTGTTCCATGTCTGGTTCTAACTGTTGCTTCTTGACCAGCGTACAGATTTCTCAGGAGACAGGTAAGGTGGTCTGGTACTGCCATCACTTTTAGAATTTGCCATAATTTGTTGTGATCCACACAAAGGCTTTAGTGAAGTCAATGAAGCAGAAGTAGATGTTTTTCTGGAACTCCCTCACTTTTTCTATGATCCGGCGAATGTTGGCAATTTGATCTCTAGTTCATCTACATCTTCGAATCCCAGCTTGTACTTCTGGTAGTACTCAGTTCACTGTTGAAGCCTAGCTTGTCGTACTTCGAGCACAATCTTGCTAGCGTGTGAAATGAGCACAAGTGTATGGTAGTATGAACATTCTTTGGCATTGCCCTTCTTAGGGATTGGAAACTGACCTTTTCCAATTCTGTGGCCAGTTTTCCAAATTTGCTGGGATATTGAGTGCAGCACTTAAATAGCATCATTTAGGATTTTAATAGCATCATTTACGATTTTTAAATTCTGCTGGAATACCATAATCTCCGCTAGCTTTGTTTTTAGTCATGTTTCCTAAGGCCCACAGAAGATCTAGGATGTCTGGCTCTAGGTCAGTGACCACACCATCATGGTTATCAAGGACAATAGCTCTTTCTTGTACAGGTCTGTGTATTCTTGCCACCTCTTTTTAATCTCTTCTGCTTTGGTTAGTTCCCTACCATTTTGGTCCTTTATATTAAGCCCATTTTTGCATGAAATGTTCCTTTGATATCTGCAATTTTTTTGAAAAGATCTCTAGTCTTTTGCAGTCTATTCCCTCTATTTCTTTGCATTGTTCATTTAATAAGGCCTTATCTCTCTTTGCTATTCTCTGGAAATCTGCATTCAGTTGGGTATATTTTTCCCTTTCTCTCCTGCCTTTTGCCTTCCTTCTTTCCTCAGCTATTTCTAAAGCCTCATCAGACAGCCACTTTGCT
>JANHZU010005598.1:17944-29266 GCA_032468055.1 Acrochordus granulatus | reverse complement strand
AAGAAATGCTAGGCCTGCATGTAGAAGCCTTTGCTTCACCAGAATTTTTATCACGTTAACCATACTGTGATTTGTGCCCTGTGTTGTCCCTCTAATATGCTCATTTCTAATCTTGTCCACCTTTGTGACACCCAACGAAAATCACATCTTCAACTCTGCCACCTCTAGCTCCGCCGCTTGTCTTTTGGTCAGGGCCACTCTCTCCAGGCCGTACAGCATTGCTGGTCTCACCACCGTCTTGTAGATCTTCCCTTTCACTCTTGCAGATACCTTTCCGTCACAGATCATTCCTGACACTCTTCTCCATCCACTCCATCCTGCCTGCACTCCCTTCTTCCCTTCTTTATCACGTTTCCCATTACTTTGGACAGTCGACCCTAGGTATTTAAAGCCATCCACCTTTACTATCTCTACCCTTGCAACTGCATCCTTCCACCATCCTCTCTCTCCTTTATGCACAATTAAAAGCTACATATTTAATATTAAATGCATTATAACAAAAAATATCTTAACTAGTTTTTGGAAGGCCACTTGTGAGAAAATAACCCAGGCAGAAAGTGAGGGTTCTCTCCAGATGAAGGCAGTAAATATATCTGCATTGATTTCAGAGCTGTTCTTCATCTTGTCAACATGATGGACCACTTTTGGGGATGCTGGCCTCTCAGCTTCTCACTTGGTAATACTGCTGTGTTTCAAAATGAACTTCCATGACTTGTGATTTGCAAGATCCAGCTCTGTATTGGCCTTATGTAGAATTGTACAAGAAATCTGACCAATATTGATTATTCTGTACTTATGTGGGACTGCATTGATGGGAATGGAATGGGTAGCTGGGTGTTAAACAAAGCATGACAGCTTATCTGTGATCTGGCTCTTGATCTGCACAATGTTCAGGCTTGCCTTAAAGTAGCTGAAATAAAGAATAACATTTTGTTAATCTCTATGTAAACTGTGACAATAGATCATTACTTTTGCTATTTACAGATAAAGAACTGAAGCTAAAACCATGAAATATCATAAGGGTAGGTAGAAAGAATTACTTCTATATGGCTTTGGAAAAAAATCTATTTCCCTGGATTATGTACAGTATGACTTTTGTTGTTTTCCCTTATTGCATAATTTCCAGACTTGTGTACAAAAGTCAAAATAGACACTTGTATAATTGATGTGAATAATGAATAATAGTATCAGATTCCTCTTACCTGTGTAGCTGACAGATTTTATGGGAAAAAGTCTTGTGGAACAGAATTTAGATTCAAGCCCACTAATTCATCTGCTGCACTCACTTTTCAGATAGATGAATCTGTTAAAGAGCGATGCCAAATGAATTTGTTGATATTGACCTTCCCAATATAAAGGTAGGCATGACATGGAAAATGATATGAAATACTCAAAGGTACAGCAACAGCTTTCATAAGACTTTAGTTCTTGTGTTCTATTTTTTGAGAAACTGCTTACAAACAGGCTCAGAAGAGATGATTGCAAACAAACAACCACAAACAACTGCTGCTATCTTTTGTGTATATGGAAAAACAAATAGCTGGTGCTTTATTTGTCACGCAACAAGTAAAAGTGGTGGGACAGGAACAGAAGATAAAAGATTGAGGAACTGTAGTTGGGCATCGCAACAAAAGTTTAAAAAGCAGGCATCTGGATTGGATTTTTTCAAGTAGAAGTGAGAGTCTTCACAGACATGTAGTTGGGCAGTGATAAATTCAATACCCTTGACTGGTAATTCATTTTAAAGAAGGGTGATATATTTTGAGCTGGATAAATACTGAAAGGGCAGTGAGATTAATGTTACTTATCTATTCCTTTTAAAAAT
Organism: Acrochordus granulatus; assembly: GCA_032468055.1. Classification (NCBI taxonomy): domain Eukaryota; kingdom Metazoa; phylum Chordata; class Lepidosauria; order Squamata; family Acrochordidae; genus Acrochordus; species Acrochordus granulatus. Next base: position 27,441 of record JANHZU010005598.1, on the reverse strand, counting down.
AATGATCTGATCCTAATTGGTCCTTCTATGTCTTTTTTGTCTGGATGTTGAAATCTATAGCATAATCTCAGGGATTCCATATTCTCATTTAGTGATTTCTATCTTTCTATGATCCTTCTATAACTTGCTACTTAGATACTGAAACAAATCATTTAAACAAATAAATAACATACTAGCTTGCAGATAAAACATCAAGTCTGCCATAAACATCTAAAAACATTTTATTCATGCAGAGAATATAATGACAATGTTTTCTGCACTGTCTCCATATTCCTTGTTGTCTTGATAGACACATTATTCTTTGAGACAAAAAGATAGTTGTGATGTTCATAGATTTTTGTTTTATTCTTTCTGTAAGTCTGAACGACACCTGAATACGGATGCCAGGAATGCAAAACTACAGCCTCCCCAAGCACTGGATTTATAGACAGATCTACTAAAGGCTGAATCTAAGGCCTGAACAAGCATAGTTGCTTTTGGGTTGAAGCTGAATTTTTGACTGCAATCCCTTAGAAGCATCCTGGAAACAAAATGAATTAAAACTTGATATCTCCCAAGGCTTGTAAGAGTGCTAAAAAGAAGGAGATGCTGAAGTGGAGGCAGGAAAATTGAGACAAACTCATTGCAAGTGCCATAACCAGGATTTGGTTACTTACTCTGCAGGCAGTGTGATATTTCCGATAGCCTACTCTCACAAAGTGTTCATCCTGGCACATTTTAACATCCTCCCTTCAGTGGTTTACTTCCCTCAAGGAAGAACTCAGATGATGTGGACCAGGTATGGGAGAAACATTGGCCTGTTTTTTTGAACTGCTTCTTACATAGAGAAACTGGTACCACCATTATCGATTGCTTAAAACAAAAGTGCCACATGCTCCAGATTATTTTTATATAAGCTCTTTCCCTGCATCATGGAGAGTCACAAATTTTTATTTGATAGTCATTCTGCCATTGTGATTTTGTATGGAAGAGTTGGAAGAATGTGAAAATATAAAGGGATTCCTACTATTTCATAGTATTGCATTTTTCATTGATTTTATGTAAAATCTCTTATATTTTTATTATAATTTGAAGCAAAGTAATTCAATTTGATGGTAATAAAGCTTATTGAGTAGAGCCAAACATTTGCTGCCCTTTTGCATTTTAAGGGTTGGGTGGGAAATATTCTTATGTGCATATTAAAAATAGGAATCACAAAATGATGTGTATTAATTGCGTTTCTGTGATTCCAGGTATAAAGAGACTTTCAGTTTAGAAAAGGACATGAGGGATGGAAACAGCAGGAGGGTATGGAAATGAAGGTCAGGGAAAATAATGGGAAAAATATTGAGAATTTAGTTAAAGTATTGAGTTTGATCAAATATAATGGTAATAGTAGGTTTAAGGTAAGGATATAAAGGATGTGGCCTCTTAGAGACACTCGAGAAGTTCCAGCAAAATAATTAGTGTTTTGTGACTTATCACTTTAACGAGCTGATGCACTAGTATACAAATATTATAGACTGTACAAGTATGTTAATTATAAGCAAAAAAGTTTGAAGATATGTGAAGTAGCTTTGAAAAATGAAGAAGTCATGAAAGTTGATAAAGAAGTTAGTAAAAGATTAAGAACAGAAAATAAGCCTTTCTAACATGTTAAGAGTCATGATATGGGCACGTAACAAGTAAGGCAAAAAAAATGTTTATTTTTTGACAAACTACATTTTATTATAAAATAATTATAAGACTAAATAGAGAAATTCTTAGAGCAAACAGGTAGAAACCTAATGAAGCATTACTATTTAAAGATAAGATTAAATTTTAAGTATCAACAGGATTTAAAAAGTATTTTGGAGATTAATTTAACTTCTGAAATGTCCTTAACCATATTATTGGGAGTAGAAGGCAGTAAAGCATTTACGAGAGGGCTTTTTAATCGCACTGGAATCGAACAGAAAGAAAGTCACGCAAAAACAGAATTATATATTATTGAATGATGTAAAACAACTAGAAGCAATTCATAAACCAAATCCAAATTTAGATCCAGAGAAAAGATGAAAGCAGTATGGAATCAGCTTGATCTAGTGCAAGAAAACAAAACATACCAAAATTAAATTTTTCCATACTGAAATATTTTGGTAGAAAAACAAAGCTTGAAGGCTGACAAAAAACCAGAGAGAAAACGATGGTAGGTAAAATCAGGTATCATGAAGATGTGGACTTGTTGTGCTCCACTGTGACATTGTCACTTAGATGAGCCTTAAATCCTAGGTGAAATCAGGACTCTGGACAGAAAATTCATTTAATGTTCAATAGCTAAAATCCAGGGTTTAGCAATACTACCTTGAGAAAAACATCTGTCTCAACATTATTTGAGTTTTCTATTCCACATTAGATACACAAGATGAAACCTTTGCCCCTTGAATAGCAGTTAAAGAGCTGGTGCTGTGTATGCATGTTGGCTCCTTTTGGACAGAGATGATTCTCAACTCTTTTCTGAACTTGTGAGGATTCAAAAGCAAAGTTAACCAAGTTAGGTAGCAGAGGTATCTCTTCAAGGCTCCACAAATAAGTGTGAATTCATGTCTGGGTCATCTCAAAGACACTAGTAAGGAAGCTTGCCTTTTCAGACATGCTGTTACACAAGAACTGTAATTTATCTGCTGGGTATCTGCTGAGAGTATAAAGAGAAGGGAATTCACCTTTTTAATGGAGGAGAAAAAAATAAAACTTAGAAAATAATTAATTTTTGGAGAAATGAGTTCAAGGGGATTTTAAGGACCTTTTCCTCTGAAGCTACAAGTAATCAGCTTGGCAAGATACTGCTGAATTTTTTCAGATTTTTTTGTCAAAGAATTGGATGAGGATATCACCTATGTCACTTTTATAAGGTAATTGGATGAGGGTATTACCTATGTCACTTTTATAAGGTACACTTTTTGGAAGTAGATTTGATGCTGATTTGATTGATAATTTGCTGATCATAACCTAGTATTTCAAGGACACATGAAATATTGTCCAAGTTGTTTATAATCCATATTCTCATAACAGAAAATGCAATTACATGACAATTACTGTACATTAATAATGCTTATTCTCAAGGTCATTTAATTTTGTAATTGCTTATTTTATGTAGAACCGCAGTATTCAGCTCAGGATCATGCATTAAATAGAGTGCTAGCTTTGCATTAACTAAATTTAGATTTAATTTTAAGCCAAATTACTTCTTGAGAAGTAAAATAGAAACAAAGAGAAGAATGATTATTATGTCTTGATAAACTTACTCCCATATTCGAGTGCCACAGCTGTTAGCATGATGTCTAGGCAAAATTGAACCCTAACATTTTTTTATTTTTGGAAAGTAACTGTTCCCATTTTTAATATATAGAATTGCCAAAAGCAAGCATATTTAGAAAGCAATTACTGACTTTGTTTAGTGTTCACTCTTTGTTTAGTGTTTAGTATCACCAATGTTGCTGTAAGAAAAGAATCTAATAAATGACAGAAGGGATTTCTGGTAGCAATTGAAACATTAGGATGGGACAGATGTTTTATTCTGGAACTAGGACTAATGAATGGTGACAACAATGGAGGCACATTTTGAGGTACTGTTTACAGTATACTGTATATACAGTATATATATATATATATACTTACAGTATACTGAGAATTTTAAGGGAGAAGTCCAAATAAACTTAATATAGCAGTTCGAAAGCACATAAAAATGCAAGTAGATGAATAGGGTACCCTTTCGGGGGGAGCCGGCCAGCAGCAACGGGAGCAGCGAGTTGGAGCTGGACTTGCCTATCTCAGGAGCAGAGCAGGAACTGCGGAGGATGCCCCGGATGTGAACATCGCCAGCCAGCAGGGGGGGCAGGGTTTGATACAATTGTAAAAATGTCTAAAAGCTTTTAAGCCGCCAAGAGTCTTCGGAGATTGGCAGCATAGAAATGTGTAAAATAAATAAATAGTAAAGTTTACTTCTAAATACTGTAACTAAACTATGGATAGAACTACATTTCCTTATATGGAGCTGTAGAAAACCTCTCTTCTTATTTTTTTCCATTATATGTTTATTTGTGAATTAAAATGCCTCCTTCAATATAAAACTTCCAAAGTGATGTAACAGTAACAATAAAGATGAGTATAAAATCACAGGAAAACATGGTTCTTATAATCCAGTAGCATATTATTCCTTATTAGTTAAAATGAAGTATAAAATTTGCTGAAATATGAGGTTGGCAATTTCTTACAGTTTCTAAGTCCACTACATTACAATCACTCCAAATCGTATGTTCAGAATCAAGTAAATGTTCATTGTCCAGAATTCTATTTAAAAATATCAATTTCTGAAAGTTAGGAATTGTTTCATAGCATATCAATATCCTTAAATAGTTGCTGCTGCTGCTTCTTTCAGCTGCTCCCGTTTGGTTGCCACAGCAAATCTTCTGTTTCCATCTTCCTCGGTCTCCAGCATCTTCCTCAGTCATACCAACCTCCTGAATATCCTCTCTCATACCATCCATGTACCTCCTCCTAGGCTCTTCCTTTTCTCCTTCTGCCTGGTAGCTCCATCCTCAACAATCTCTTCCCAACATACTCATCATCCTTCCGCAACATAAGCCCAAACCATCTGAGTCTTGCTTCTCTCACTTCATCGCCAAACCTTCCTTTTACCTGTGTTGTCCCTCTAATATGCTCATTTCTAATCTTGTCCACCTTTGTGACACCCAACAAAAATCGCAGCATCTTCAACTCTGCCACCTCCAGCTCTGCCTCTTGTCTTTTTGTCACTTCTCCAGGCCGTACAGCATTGCTGGTCTCACCACCATCTTGCAGATCTTCCCTTTCACTCTTGCAGATACCTTTCTATCACAGATCACTCCCGACACTCTTCTACATCCACTCCATCCAGCCTGCAGTCCCTTCTTCACTTCCTTGTCATGTTTCCCGTTACTTTGGACAGTCGACCCGAGAAAAGCCATTCTCCTTTACCACCTCTACCCCTTGCAGCTGCATCCTTCCACCATCCTCTCTCTCCTTTATGCACATGTACTCCGTCTTGCTCCTCCTGACTTTCATTCCCCTTCTCTCCAGTGCGTACCTCCATTTCTCCAGGTTCATCTCAGTACACTCCCTACTTTCACTGCAGATCGCAATGTCATCTGCAAACATCATATTCCATGGACACTCCTGTCTGACCATCAACCTGTCCATCACCATTGCAAACAGGAAGGGGCTGAGGGCTGAATCTTGATGCAAACCCACCTTAACTTTAAACTAGTTTATCATTCCTACTGCACACCTCACTGTCTTCATATATTTCCTGTACCAACTTCACATACTTTTCCACTACTCCAGTCTTCCTCATGCAGTACCACAACTCCTCTCTCAGCACTCTATCATATGCTTTCTCCAAATCCACAAACACACAGTGCAGTTCCTTCTTGCCTTCCCTGTACTTCTCCTGCAATATTGCATCGGTAGTACTCTTTCTTGGCATAAAACCATATTGCTGTTCACTGATTGTCACCTTTCCTCTCAGCCTAGCTTCTACTACTCTTTCCCACAGCTTCATGGTGTGACTCATCAACTTTATGCCTCTATAGTTGCCGTAGCTCTGTGCATCCCCTCGTTCTTAAAAATCGGGACAAGTACACTTCTTCTCCACTCCTCAGGCACTTTCTCGCTTTCCAGAAACTTGTTAAACCATCTGGTTAGCAGCTTCACTGCCATCTCTCCTAAACAGTTCCTGCCTCTCCTGGTATATCATCTGGGCCAACTGCCTTTCCATTTTTCATCCTCTCCATATCCCACCTCACCTTGTCCAAACTAATTTCCCTACATCCCGGTTCACAATGTCTGCTTCATCTAACCTCCACTCTCTCATTTTCTACGTTCATCAGTTCATCAGAGTAGTCCTTCCACCTACCTAAAACACTTTCTTTGTTTGTCAGCACATTTCCATCCACATCTTTTACCACCCTAACTTGCAGCACATCCCTCTCTGCTCTATTTCTCTGTCTGACCAGTCAATACAAGAAATTTTCTCCTTCCTTTGAGTTCAGCTTCTCATACATCTCATCATATGCCTTTTCCTTTGCCTTGGCCACTTCTTTCTTCACTCTGTTTCGCATCTCCTTATACTCTGGTCTGCTTTCCTCATTTCTCTTGCTATCCCATTTCTTTGCTTGTCTCTTTCCTCTTATGCTTTCCTGAACTTCTTCATTCCTCCACCAAGTCTCTTTGTCTTCCTTACTCTTACTCTCTCTTACTCTTTCCTGATGTCATACTTAGAACCTTCCTAGCTGTCTCCCTCACCGCTTTGGCAATAGTTGGCCAGTCAAGCCACACCTCTTACTGTTGCTCAGGATTTGACTCACCTTCTTCCTAAATTTCACACAAAATTCTACCTCTTTCAGTTTCCACCATCTCATTTTTGGTACAGTCCTCACTCTCTTCCTTCTCCTCACTTCTAAGATCATCTTGCAACCACCATTCTATGTTGTCTAACTACACACTCTACTGCCACCACCTTACAGTCTCTGATCTCTTTCAGACTGCATCTCCTGCATAGAATGTAGTCCACCTGCGTGCACCTTCCTCCACTCTTCTATGTCACCATGTGCTCACCCTTCTTCTTAAAATGTTTGGATTTTATGCCAGATGCCTTTCCTGACGCAACCCTCCCCATTTATCCGGGCTTGGGACTGGCACTAGGGCTGGCTAACCTCAGTGGCTGGGTTTTATTGCTGAATACATAATTTCATTTATTTGTTTTGTGTTATTATTTTGTTTACTGTTGTCTTGCAATAACATTTATTTTGGAGTTATTTACTACTGGAGTCAAATTTCTTGCATGTCTATTCACACTTAGTCAATAAATTATCTTAATCTGAAATTGCTGAATTTGAAACATGGTAATATGATATTCTTATTGAAGAAAATGCCCTTCTTAGTCCTTCTTCAGCCCCTGAACTGAATGATGATGCTGTAGCTCACCCTTAGTAACCCAGATATTCACAAAGATGGTATCAATTTTCCCCTTCTCTCGAAGTGGATTTGCAAATGCCAAGCCACTGAAACTTTCCTTCCTTCCTTCCTCCCGCCCTCACTCCCTCCTTCCCTCCTTTCCCTGTAGTGGTGAGAGAATATTTGCTGCTTCAAGATCTGTAGTAACTTGGGCCATACAGACACTTTCTGTTCATTGTTCTCAGCATTTCAAGTCAGCAAAAGTCAAGACAATTACAAATCACTTTCAATGGCTTCTGGGAGATTGGAAAATCAAAACAATGGCCATGTAGGAATGAGCCAAGCGATTTCCCAAATCACAGCTAAATGCTAAGAATGCTAAATGCTTTCCAAAAGCCAGGATGAGAATTATTGGAAAATACATTTTATATTTGAGATGTATGTCTCTTCAGTTGGAATAGAAGGCTATTACAATACATGATCATGTCTTGTAAACATATATTCTTCTGCTTACGGTGAGAGAAGATTGTTGCTGTTCACTCCTTTTTAATTACAATCAGTTTTTCATCTTGAGTCCTAAATGTTTTGCTGTCTTATTTTTACTAATCAGCAAGACAACTTTTTTATTTGAAGACAAAGTTAATAAATAAATAATTCTGCCATGCCTCCCTCAGGCCAGAGGCCAGAAAAAAAGGGAAACTTTGGTCTGGTACACAGACACTATGTTTGAGGTTTTCACATAATGCTAAACCACAATTTTTAAAAACATGGTTTGTTGCACCATCATAGTAAACATGCTTAGCAATAATGGATAGGATCACCCAGTAAAGTAAACCAGAGTATGTCTTATAATAATAGACTGGCTTGAAAGCAAACCATGTGCTAGAATATTTCTACCTGCTCCCACATTTCTTTTCTTCTTTCAATATAAATTGAGTCAGATTCCACCACTTTAATTTCAGGAACTCCAGACGGCATACATAGCATTCCCTCCTATTTTTTCCAAAACAATTATCTAAAATAGGTTGGGTTGAAAATAGGTAACTGGTCCAAAGCACCCCAGGGAAGCTGAATTTAGACAAGAAACTGGGTTTCTTTACTACCTTAACCATCACTTCATACTGGCTTTCAAAATGATTTTTCAATACATGCATGGATTGTATATAGTGTCTTATACATTTAGTTTCACAATTCCTGCTTATTCACCGGCATATGAAACCCAGAATCCAGTGTTAGTTTCATTTATTGCTTAGCATACAGGAAATACATCCCAATTTCTTAGTTCAGATGCAACGGGAAACTGTTGTTTACATAACTCAGGACAAAGGACAGAGCAGGTTAGGGCAAGAGAAGAATCTATCAAACATACAGTCAGGGCTGAGCTAATGAACCAGGAATTTATCAGTTCTGCATAGTCAAATCTGAAACAGCTTTTTGACTGACAGTTGTGGTTTTAGTTTCAAGGGTCTATAAATGAAGACTTTTAAGAAATGCTTGCTAAATTCAGTTTTTAACTTAACTGGATGATTTTTTAAAATGTTGGCACTTGACTGAGATAGTTCTACAGAATTAAAAAATCCATTGTTTAATTATTTTTAATTATCAAGTTTTATATTCTGTGATATACAGTGGTTCCTTGTTACAATACATGTTTTTCCAAATCGGTATGTAAACGATACCTGTTAAATTCATAGTTCAGTATGCTGAAATGTCCTAATATTGCTAAATCCCCAAGGAGCCATTCAGAAATTTAACTTATATTTAAGGGGCTCTTGTGAAAGAACAACTTAAAAGCATTTTCACAGTAATATTATGCATTCAAATTTTATGCAGAGGAAGAACAGTTATAGAGAAAGTACTTTCTATCATATTTTCTTCCAGTTAAATTGGCAGCTATATTCTTGACATACTCCATATTCATGGATTTTCTGTCCCAAAGGATTGCATATATAATAAACACAAGTTAAGCTTACTAGGATTTAATCTATGTTGATTTGATGTTCATTATGGGGTTTACTCCAGTATTTTGCTTAATTATTTTTCTTCTCTTCTCATTTGCAATATTGAATGGCAGTAATAATGAACTCTATAATTGTACAAACCCCAATAGTAACTATTCATCATTTGCTAATGTAACATATTTGCATTAAAATGTTCTGTTCAAAACACAGTGTAAATGAGTTCAGAGAGTTACAACTACAAATCTGAAAACAGAACATCAGGTCAATTAGCAGCTGAGACAAAAGAATTATGGGCAAAAAAAAGGTTGTTTAGCAATTAAAATCCAAATTAATGTTCTCAAACTGAAGTAGATGTGAAGATAGGTTAACATGTAATTTTTTGTTGTTCAGTCGCGCAGTCGTGTCCGACTCTTCACGACCCCATGGACTGCATTACGCCAGGTCCCCCTGTCTTGTTGCCTCCCGGAGTCTTCCCAAGCTCACACCCATCACACTGACGATGCTATCCATCCACCTCCTCCTCTGCCGTCCCCTCCTCCTCTTCCCTTCAATCCTTCCCAGCATCACAGTCTTTTCTAATGAGTC